>RJVU01073043.1:1594017-1672059 GCA_003731715.1 Anabarilius grahami | reverse complement strand
AGACAGAGTATAGGAGTGAGGCAATTAAATTTTCACTGACTACATTTATAGTGCTTAGCTCAACGGCAGTTAGTTGAACTGCTTGACACTTGGTTCAACTTGTGAGTAAGCATGATGTCTCAAATCTGTGTGTTACAGTACAGTGTGAATGTGCTTTTGAGAATGGCTGTTTCCCAGCAGTACATTGTAAAAGAGCCGCCCCTTCCTTAGGACTCAAGGAGTCACATCACCACAGCTAACTGAAGCTCCTTTTACTTTAAAAAAAAAAAAAAAAACTTGGTAAATGAGATATGTAGGTTATTTTCTCACCATTTATTTCTCAACATTTGATGTCCTAAAAAGTGGTGGCAGAACCAGTACAGCAGCTTTAGACATAAAAAGTTCATACCAAGATGAAGAAAGGAAGAACACAAATAGGCCAGAAAATGAACTAAACTGAACAACAATGAGGAACTTTCAGGCAGCCAAAGAAAATAATTTTCATTATCATGGATGGTCTATGAACAATTACACAAACACATTTAAACAAGCACATCAGCTGTGAGGATGTGATTTCTCTCTGCCTGTCTTTCAAAGGTTGACACCACGCTGCTTGTGCTTCTGAGCCCAACCGGCAATGCACCCTGAGTCTCTCCAACCTGAAATACTTGGCATCAGTTAATCCAAGCCCAAACAGAAAAGGCCCATTATGCTTTTTGATCACTGGCAAATTCTCCTCTTTCTCCACCTTTCTCTCTTAACCCACTTAAAAACTACCTGTTTCAGTGAGAAGTGATTTGTTTACATTAGAGATGGATTTGTAAGTCTCTCTCACATTGATACAGCTTCCATTAGAATTATGATTACAAAGCTCCTCATTGAAGCCCATGCAAAGGCATTCCAGACCCATGATGAAACAGCACACAACACTGTGGCCATTCCAGCCTTCAGATCAGTCATTCTGTTCAAAGCAATGAGATCATTTATAACAGTCAGCAATAACAGTTAGGCTGAAATCAAGACAGAGATTAACAAAGGGAGCTATGATTCAAGTTTTTTTGAGACACATGAGAAAACTAATGAGTTATATATATTAGGGCTGTCACGATATCAGATTTTCACACCACAGTTATCGTGGCCAAAAGAATTCACGATACCAATATATTGCGATATCTATAGAAACCTCGAAACCAATAGAAAAAAAAACAATGTTATCAGTCAAATTCATCTTTACTTTATTTTGTCTTTTTCATTCTTTTTTTTAAAGTCAATGAATCACACCACTGTATACAACAACTACACTTAAGGGCAATCAGATACTGATAAACAAACAACTGATAAACACAAGGCACCTTTATTTTTACTTTTTGAATTTGTTTAGCAAATTTTTATGAAGGAAGACAAGCATTTAGTTTATCTGATTTCAAGCTGGAGTAAAAAAAAACACTGCCTGAATGTATCCCAAAGAACTGAAAAGTCTTTCTGATGCACATTGAGGCAGAAAATATTTTATTTTATATTATTCTATACAGTGATAAAGGCTATATAGATTAGCATAGCATTATAAATATAGGCTACATTATCCTTACGAAGATAACTAAGATGGCTTGAACACAGACAAACCATATACTGTACTGTCAAAATGGTGTGTTAATTCTCTTCATGTTAAATCATTCAAAACGTCTCTATCTGCATTTTATATGCACATTTAATACAGATTACAAAATCAGAGAGTAGCATACTTTTTGTTTTGAATTGTTTCGTTTAAAAGTAGACATTTCAAGTTTTCTGTAAATATATTTCTCATGTCTGTGAGAGTTTCGTTTATAAGACGCGCTCCAGTTCACGTGCAATGCAAGTGATCGCACCGGCGCCTTTATGTCATGATTATATTGTCTGCTATATTTGCTTCTTATTTATTAAATCCAGGCAATTGGTTGATGAACCATTGATTATAATTAGGATACAATTTATACAAAAACGAAAATCACTTTAACGAAAGGATTTCTACAAAACAAAACTTTATGAAGTGGTCAAAATCATGTCTGACCCACTCCATGTCTCCCGATATACTGCGCATCTTATGATGTAGCTATCCTATCTTACTCATGCTGTTCACTTTTCATAATCAACATAGATGAAATAAAAAAAAATGACATTATAATATTTAAAGATAAATATGAAATTAAATATGTTTTCTTTAATGGCTACAACACATATAGTACAGAGAAATCTCATGTCCGAGTGGGATTTGAGCAAACATCGTTTTACCGGTGAGCGTGAGCAATTGAGTGGAGCGCGCTGGCATAGACCGAAATATTGAGCTTCGCTTACATGCTCTGCTGTGTAGAGAATATCCTGTCTTATCAGATGACATACTTTTGCTCAGCAGTAGCAGCTGTGCGCACTGCATCTTCTGTTTTATGTCAGGTTGCAGCGTTAAGGTGAAATACCGCCACCTATTGTACTTTGGGATGTCAACCAGGTACTGGCGCTGGATTATTTACGTGTCATATTATCATGTGTATTATTCATTTTAAATATTACGGTTATCACGATATACTGTCACACCCTTACTTAACACGATAGTGATTTTTCATGTTTTGAATGTCACGGTTATCTTCAATACCGGTATATTGCGACACCCATACTACAGGTCCTTCTCAAAAAATTAGCATATTGTGATAAAGTTCATTATTTTCCATAATGTAATGATAAAAATTAAACTTTCATATATTTTAGATTCATTGCACACCAACTGAAATATTTCAGGTCTTTTATTGTTCAAAAAATTAGCATATTTCATCCGACCAATAAAAGAAAAGTGTTTTTAATACAAAAAAAGTCAACCTTCAAATAATTATGTTCAGTTATGCACTCAATACTTGGTCGGGAATCCTTTTGCAGAAATGACTGCTTCAATGCGGCGTGGCATGGAGGCAATCAGCCTGTGGCACTGCTGAGGTGTTATGGAGGCCCAGGATGCTTCGATAGCGGCCTTAAGCTCATCCAGAGTGTTGGGTCTTGCGTCTCTCAACTTTCTCTTCACAATATCCCACAGATTCTCTATGGGGTTCAGGTCAGGAGAGTTGGCAGGCCAATTGAGCACAGTAATACCATGGTCAGTAAACCATTTACCAGTGGTTTTGGCACTGTGAGCAGGTGCCAGGTCGTGCTGAAAAACGAAATCTTCATCTCCATAAAGCTTTTCAGCAGATGGAAGCATGAAGTGCTCCAAAATCTCCTGATAGCTAGCTGCATTGACCCTGCCCTTGATAAAACACAGTGGACCAACACCAGCAGCTGACATGGCACCCCAGACCATCACTGACTGTGGGAACTTGACACTGGACTTCAGGCATTTTGGCATTTCCTTCTCCCCAGTCTTCCTCCAGACTCTGGCACCTTGATTTCCGAATGACTTTGGACCACTGAGCAACAGTCCAGTGCTGCTTCTCTGTAGCCCAGGTCAGGCGCTTCTGCCGCTGTTTCTGGTTCAAAAGTGGCTTGACCTGGGGAATGCGGCACCTGTAGCCCATTTCCTGCACACGCCTGTGCACGGTGGCTCTGGATGTTTCTACTCCAGACTCAGTCCACTGCTTCCGCAGGTCCCCCAAGGTCTGGAATCGGTCCTTCTCCACAATCTTCCTCAGGGTCCGGTCACCTCTTCTCGTTGTGCAGCGTTTTTTGCCACACTTTTTCCTTCCCACAGACTTCCCACTGAGGTGCCTTGATACAGCACTCTGGGAACAGCCTATTCGTTCAGAAATTTCTTTCTGTGTCTTACCCTCTCGCTTGAGGGTGTCAATGATGGCCTTCTGGACAGCAGTCAGGTCGGCAGTCTTACCCATGATTGCGGTTTTGAGTAATGAACCAGGCTGGGAGTTTTTAAAAGCCTCAGGAATCTTTTGCAGGTGTTTAGAGTTAATTAGTTGATTCAGATGATTAGGTTAATAGCTCGTTTAGAGAACCTTTTCATGATATGCTAATTTTTTGAGGGAATTTTGGGTTTTCATGAGCTGTATGCCAAAATCATCAGTATTAAAACAGTAAAAGACCTGAAATATTTCAGTTGGTGTGCAATGAATCTAAAATATATAAAAGTTTAATTTTTATCATTACATTATGGAAAATAATGAACTTTATCACAATATGCTAATTTTTTGAGAAGGACCTGTATATATTATAGAGTTCTCCTCCATAGCGTCTTGTGATTGAAAGCCGCTTCTCAGACAGGCTGAGATGGCACTGGAGTACTGGAGTTATCTTTCGCATCTTCTTGAGCAAATACACACAAAACTATGCCAAAATGCCCGTTTTGATGAGTATCCACAAAAACACAGTATTAACTGAACGTAAACAGTTATGCGTGTGCCATAATGGATCTGTGCATTAGGCGATTGCTTGTAATTTGAGAATTGTGAAATTTCACTGGTATCTAAAATGTTGGTATTGTAAGGTTACGGTCAAAAACAACGAAAGCAATAACTTTATTTATTTAGTGAATTTTTGATTATTTTTTTTTAGAGGCACTATTTAGGCGATGGTCTCTTGCTACAGATTCTCACTGAGGGCTAAGCCCCCCTGAAGATCAAATCCTAGAACCGCCTCTGGTTCACTCCAATCACTGCACTGTATTCTGCAAGTCTGCATTACACCGGAGAATTCAAATGTCATGAAAGGCCATTTCAGGTCTGTTCATTCATCTCTGTCGTCTGTTCAACTCAGCACTGTTGTCTTTCATAGATATAAAGAGTGCGTTGTTTTCGTTCCTTCGTGTGCATTTGGCTATCTACCAACAAATAAGGAAACTGTTTGTAAAAAGCATTTCACATGTACATAAACGGAATGAGCATTAGTGCGTTCTCTGTGCTGAATGCGCAATGAGTTTAACAACACTCGCAGTTACAGTTCATATCTGCACCGGAGTGAGTGTGTTTCAAGTTTTTTTTGGACATATTTCATATACTCTTTAAAACAAATATTAGCATTGAAGTTTTACAGTTGTACTATAAAATTAATTTTATTAAATACTCAATTTCTGTAATATCAAACTTTTGATTAAGATTAAGTTTACAGTAATGTCAATTGTTTTCTAATCTCAAATATTTCGGTGGGTCTTGAGATAGATTAGCCCTATACTTCTCTAGGTGGGTCCTTGAATGTAAAAGTTTGCTCTAAATGACTTGATTGGTATTCTTACAACACTATTACTTTGTATGAGGAACAGATCTTACTTTAATCTTAGTTAAAGGTGCCCTAGAATTAAATATTGAATTTACCTTGGCATAGTTAAATAACAAGAGTTCAGTACATGGAAAAGACATACACTGAGTTTCAAACTCCATTGTTTCCTCCTTCTTATATAAATCTCATTTGTTTAAAAGACCTCCGAAGAACAGGCGAATCTCAACATAACACCGACTGTTACGTAACAGTCGGGGTGTACGCCCCCAATATTTGCATATGCCAGCCCATGTTCCCAACATTATGAAAGGCATTAGACAAGGGCAGCAAGTATAACGTCTGGATCTGTGCACAACTGAATCATCAGACTAGGTAAGCATGCAATAACAACAGCGAAAAATGGCAGATGGAGCAATAATAACTGACATGATCCATGATATCATGATATTTTTAGTGATATTTGTAAACTGTCTTTCTAAATGTTTCGTTAGCATGTTGCTAATGTACTGTTAAATGTGGTTAAAGTTACCATCGTTTCTTACTGTATTCACGGAGACAAGAGCCGTCGCTATTTTCATTTTTAAACACTTGCAGTCTGTATAATTCATAAACACAACTTCATTCTTTATAAATCTCTCCAACAGTGTAGCAGTAGCCCGTTAGCCACGGAGCATAGCCTCAAACTCATTCAGAAATAAATGTAAAAGTCCAAATAAATACTCTACTCACATGATCCGAAGCATGCATGCAGCATGCATGACGAACATCTTGTAAAGATCCATTTTGAGGGTTATATTAGCTGTGTAAACTGTATTTATGCTGTTTAAGGCAAGCGCGAGCTCCGTGGGCGGAGAGCACGAGAATTTAAAGGGGCCGCAACCAATATATCGGTGCATAGTTAATAATGCCCCAAAATAGGCAGTTAAAAAAATTAATTTAAAAAAAATCTATGGGGTATTTTGAGCTGAAACTTCACAGACACATTCAAGGAACACCTTATACTTATATTACATCTTTTAAAAAGAAGTTCTAGGGCACCTTTAATGTTAATCTTTTTACTAAATTTATCTATTTACTAATGGATAATTAAAATCAAAAGTTGTATCTTTAACACTAGTTAATGAACCTGAACTAACATGAACTAACAAACAAACTGTATTTTTATTAATTAATGGAATCTAATTGTAAAGTGTTACCATAAAGTCAATAGAAACATTCTTCAATTCATCTTAATCCATGTTTCACAGAACAATATGAGGATAGGTTAATAATGACAGAACTTTCATTTTAGGGTGAACCATCCCATTAAGGCTACATGTTTCATATGCTTTCCTTACTCATCACTCAAATGGGATTCACCACTCACATTAAGGCCTTGATATACTCACAGCGAAGTACTTTTTCATTTAGGAGTAAAAAGAAGTTCGAAATACGTGAGCAGCGATATACTGTTATCAAATATCTGACTCCGCCCACACTGCTGAGAGTGGCGTTTAGATGAATATGTGAATATGTAAATATGTGCTGCGCGCTTATAACAAAATAAACAACACAACACTATTTTTTTTATAGAAAGCATAAGAAAAGCATCTGATCAAAACATGTTAGCACGAGCTCTGCAAATTAGCACTCCAGTAAAGTCGCGTCTTGTTTATTTAT
Organism: Anabarilius grahami; assembly: GCA_003731715.1. Classification (NCBI taxonomy): domain Eukaryota; kingdom Metazoa; phylum Chordata; class Actinopteri; order Cypriniformes; family Xenocyprididae; genus Anabarilius; species Anabarilius grahami. Next base: position 1,665,234 of record RJVU01073043.1, on the reverse strand, counting down.
ATGGCATTTTATTCAATAGGTTGCTTAAAAGCAAGCAGCTTTACAGTATCAAACATGAAAAACAGTGTCAGTGTCTCATTTCATCAAAGTACTTCATTTTCTACTACAAAGCGGCTCTCCAGTGTGTTCATGTTTTCATCCACAGAGATCTTACCATGACAGACTCAACAGATTAAATGAGTCAGAAGAGTTCAGCGTAAAAGACGATGGAGATTCAGCGCACACCTATTACGTTATCGCCACGAACCAATGGTAGTACGAAGGTGTTTTGTAGCTGGAGCGAAATTTTCCTGAGAGTTCGCTTTGGCAAGCCATTTTGAACTCCCAAAACAAACTCCAAACGAACTTTGTTTTGGCCTGATTTTGTTCAAAGTGACGTCACATCAGTTTGTTCTTCAATTCTGTTTGAAGTATATCTGGGCCTTTAGGAGTGGAAAAGAGAGTTTAAATCCTGTCCACCAACCTTTACCTTATCAGTGACCTCTGCAGGACTATGAAAAACATCTGCATTTATTGACTTTGCCTGCCTTCATTCGACTTCTTGTTTTAGCCATGTAAATATTTACTGAATGAGACAATGGCATGTTATCTAAGTGGTTCTTGCGCAGGTTAGCAGAACCTTCTGACATTATCTTCTTAAGACCTTGCAGCTGATAGTGAGTTTCTTTACTCTCTCTGTTTTTTTCTGAAACTCTCAAGAAAAACAAATACACTGCAATGCAATTCAGACAAGTTCACATGGCTTTTCTTACCATAGCAGGTCCTGTCATAAGCAGCGAGCAACCATGGCACAACTCTCCAAACTTCTCGCAGTAGTGTTTGTGACAGTACAGCCTCCCCTCTTTCTCAAAGTACCAGTTTGTCAGCAGATCAAAGCACACAGAACACCTGGGGAAAAAAAGAATGGAAAAGTCTGTAAGTGAAACATTCTGCTTACAGATTTTCCCTTAAGCAACTGGCCTGAATTTAGCTCTCCAGGAGAGAATAGAAACCTGATTGACTGAAATGTTTAGCAAGTGAGGAGGATTGCTTTGCTCAGTACCAAAGCATGTGACTGTTTTAGGTATTTGACATGTTCACCATGTCAATGGGAATTTTCACACATATATATTTTTTACCTAACCATCATTTACTCTCCATCATTCTGTTCCAAACCCACAGGACTTTCCTTATTCAGTAGAATACAAGGAGCAGCAATATTGAAGAATAGTCACTCTTCTGTTCCTCACAAAAAAAATATATCAGAAGACTTGGAACATATAGCCTTGTGCACAGGTTGACTACTTTAATTATAGTTTTATTATTTATTTGTTTGTTTGTCTTTTTAGAGCTTGACAGTCCAAAATACTTTCGTTACATGCAAAAGAGTGGTCAGGATATTCTTCAATATTTCTTCTTTTGAGTTTCACAGCCAAAAGAATGTCATACAGGTTTGGAACGACATGAGGTAAATTATTTCATTGTTAGTTGAACTTTAACATTTACCAAACATTTGGGTTCAACAGATGGTCCACCAAAGGATAGTAAAAACATTAGTTATTGAATGTCTACAGTGTTTCAGCCATACGTCTGAAAATAGCATAACTCACAAAAGTACATTCTACTTCTAAGACATATTTTCTTAGTATCTGAGGTAAAGCTAAAGCAGTGGTCAATGATGTCAAAGGAGACACATACAGTACGTACAAAAACATTCTTTCAATCGCAGCCGAGACAAAGTCCAACCGGGCAACACACACAAACACTATAGTTAAGGAATTTGGGACATGAGCCAAAACAAGTCATGAAATTTTCTCATACACTCTTCTTTCAGCCACCCCACCTACAATTGAAACCTGATGTTGGGATACAAGCTATGCCACTTTAAGCTATTATTTACTTCCTATGAGGAAAAAAATGAACCTAATTAAAGACTTTGAACAGCAGAGCACTTGCACCTTGAGGCCTTTTGAAACAATAAAGGATCACTTGTCCAGGAGAGACAGGGAAGGATGCTTGAAAAGCAAAAAGTTCCTCCTTACATGCCACAGCTTGTTTTGCCAGACTAGGTGAGGTGAGGAGGGGGGGCAACTGGGACCTACATCAGATGTGAAACACCTAATGGCTGTGTAACTTTACAGTAAAGCCTTAGAAGCAAATGGCAGTACCATGATGAATGCCCAAAATAATTCTGCTAAATATACACCAAGTCCCGCTCATACAGTCACTTAGTGTAAAGTATGTGTGCTGTTGTATTAGTGATCAAAAAACAACTCTGCATAAATATAATGACAAATAACGATACCAAATTGTTGGACTGTTTTGTTTAACATAATTTTAATTTTATAAATGAATCGCTAATAGGTAATCAATATACTATGATTTATTACACCTGTGAACTGTGTAGTTATTATTCATGCTATTTTTAGGTAGTTATTACAACATTGTTCCTGGATCATTATTGATCATAAGTCTATTAGGACAGAACTGAAGCAGCCACTCGAAAAAACCTCAAAGCTAAAACAATTTTGTAAGGAGCGAATCAGGCCAAATTTTCCACTGTGAATAAAGCACAGAATTTTAGATCCTTAATGCTCCAAAAGGCACAAATTAAAGGTAACACCTGCAGGTAAGAAAGTAAAGCATCTTGCCGCCAGGTTAAAAGAGCAAGATTAAACTCTCAGACAATAGTTACTTATTTTTTAAGAGACTCTGGTCAGGAAAGGAGGTAGACAGCCACCAAGTCTGAACCAAAGCAAAGTCCAAGCATCCAGGCAGGAAATCATCCCCAGGCCATGTTCCAGAAGTTCAATGAGCTTTATTTCCACAATGAGGAAAACATGAATACTCTCCAATGCTAAAGGTATTAACAATTAATCTTTTTAAATACCCTATTAAAATTGATTTGGCACGCAGCATGAATGGCTTGGTGTGTGGTATAAATGGAAATGTACTAACTTAAATAAAAGTTATAATAATTTTGCCCCCAATTTTAGAATTCTGAGTTCTGATTTAGAGCATTTAGTTGCAGATTTTTAAAATCTAAATCAAGCCCTGCATACTGAAGGCCAACTATCACTCGAAACCAACTTTCTGACAAACCCAATGAGACAAAGTGCCAAAGGGAAGCGTCTGGCATGCAATGTTCTGCTGAATGCTGTTTTCTCTGGTACACCATGTGCCAGAAAAAAGAGAAATAGAGGGAAAGAAATGGGGAAAACTGAAAAAAAAAAAAAAAAAATCCACTCAATGGAATGAACGTAGGGAGGATGTGGAAAAGCAACATAGTGCTGAGACGTTCTGATAATGATCACATTAGTGCGAGAAGGCCACCAAACCCTCAAGCCTGTCGACAGAATGGCTAGATTTTGGCCATGTGCCCGATTGTTGCCTTTGTTTGGAGGAATGTTGACAAGCTCTGCTTCTAGAGGCAGACACAATAAGTCAGTCACCCAGACAAAGTGGGTAGAACCTTGTCATCCAGTCTAGGGACACCATTTGTGTGCCTGTGGGATGAAACCTGCTCACAAGTTGGGCAACCTGTGCTCTGACAGTGACATCATAACAGATAAAAATGTTTGTGAATCATCCTCTGGCAAACATGGTGAACTAACATCTGTGAGGACATTGCAAAGGCAGAGCAGGTGTGCACATATGACAAACTTTCACCTGTGCACCAGATGTGACTGGTACATTTTGGTCTCTAATTTCCAAACATGTCTGTCATGTTCCAAATGGAGAATACCACTGCACAGAACTTAGATAAGCTCATATTAACTTCATAATTTGAACACTTCAAGTGAATTTAGTAGGGGTGTGACAAGATCTCTTGTCACGAGATCTCGCGAGACTAAAATGTGACGAGATTTCTCGTCGAGGCGAAAAGTAGTCTCGTGATATTGCCACGACAGAGTGGTTAGGAGGATTAGGACAGAATATGCCACTGCTACGTTTACATTACGCCTCCACTGTCGTTTTGCTTTGTATTTAAATAAAAAACATTTAATTCAGTTGGATAACGGTCACCGCCGCTCCATATTTACAGAGTACGCACGATCGCGAAAGTGAAAGTAAACGCGAGGGCGCATTCAAACGCGATTTCAATACCCCGCATTTTGAAAGCGGCTCCCTGATGAATACAAATATCTCTCAATATGAAAGCTATTTTAGGCTGGGCAGTGTAGTTGTAACCATCTCTTAGCTCTGTATCAAAAAAATATTGAGTCTTATTTGCACTTTGAATATTGAGAGAGTGCGATTATGGTTGCACTTATTGTAAAGTGTTTCCATAAAAATGAATAACAGTTTTCTCTTAATCTTATTAAGCACAAACAGTAAGGTTTCATTTGTTAACATTAGTTAATGCACTGTGAACTATCATGAACTAACAATGAATGACTATTTTTATTAACTAACATAAACAAAGATTAATAAATATTGTAGCAAATATATTGCTCATTGTTAGTTGATGTTGGTTAATACATTAATGTTAATAAATGAGATCTTAGTATAAATAAAAATGTTAACACTTTACAATGTTTTATTTCTATGATCAGTTTGTGGAAAGGAGTTCAGTTAGGAGGTCAAAAGTTGTAGAAGCTCATAAATCATGTACAGTAAGCTCTGAAGAGACTGAAATCATACAGAAGAGAAGTCAGTCATTAGAGTTAGTGGCAAAACCTTTTACAGTACTTGAGTATTGTTGTCTTTTACTGCATATGATAATTCACACTCAGAAAGTAGAACTGAAATGAAGTTCATTACAAGATGATTAGTTAAAACATTTCAAATACACCTGCAGATTATTTTTCTACTCATGTATTTCGCAATTGAGGATTTCTTAAAAATAGTGTTTAAAAATCTTGTCTCATCTCATGAACTCAATCTCGAGTCTCTTCTCGTCTAGTGAGATACCCGTCTTGTCACACCCCTAGAATTTAGGCATTGTAATATAAATAGATTAACAGTATGAAAAATGCATTTGCATTCTGATATTTGTTAGAGATTACATTTAGTGTTATTAAATTATTCATGTTCTTAAAGATCAACTTAAAGTGAGCATTAGGTGAGCATCTAATGGATCATATGCGACACTGAAGACTGGACAAATGGCTACTGAAAATTCAGCTTTGCCATAAGAGGAATAAATTATGTTTTAAAGTATATATTAAAATAGAAAATAGTTATTTTACCTTGTAATGTTTAATTACTTTTTACAGCATTTTTTGATGAAATTAATGCAGTCTTGGTGAGGATAACAGACTTCTTTCAAAAATATATATATATATAAAAACAATCCAAACTTTTGAGTGTATATTCAATATCAACCAATACCAATGAAAAAAAAAAAAAAATTGTAATATTGACCAATAACCATATTTTGTGAATTTCCTAGTTATTTATGACCCCTTCACCATTTAAGCTCTCAAAAAAAGAAAAGAAAAAAAGCCTCTGAAAGACAGACAATAACAACTGATTTCTATTGGGACATTTAAATAATTATCACACTGACCTAAAAATACTGCCATTGCAAACAACGCTCACACAGAACCTCTTTAACACCCTTTTACATGACCAGGTATCTCAAGAAATCTCTCCTTCTCTTTCAGTTCTCTTTCCTCTTCCAGTTTACACCCAGAGGAAAAATAACAGGCTTCACATTAAACAAAATAAATTATTCAAACCTTGACATACACTCAAGACAAACAGTACAGATAGAGAACAAACAGTCCTTTACTTCCTTCATTCTACTAGCATTCACAAAGAAACAATCTGCTGCCCACAACTGGTATTCCGACCTCCTGATCCTTGCAGGTACCCCATGACATCTATTAGCTCTGTTCTATCTTATTCGCAGAAATAAATTATTAAGATCAAAAGAAATAAAGGGAGCAGACATATAAAGTCCCGTCAAAATAATCACCTTACATTAAAACAAATCCTCAAATCCTACAAAAATCTGTGTTTAAAGATGCAAGAGAATATTATTTTAAATCTGGATTTGGTTATGGTCAAAACAGCAATGCTTGGATTCAATCAATACCATAAAAAAACAGTGCTATCTTTCTGCAGGTACTTTCACATAAATATGACTTATGAAAGCTGACAGAAATAAATAACAAAATGTAGCAACAAAGTTAAGAAGGTATTAAAAAACTTTGGCTATAAAACTACACACAACATAAATCACATTTTAATCACTAGTAAATGTAAGTAAAAAGGGAAATTCAGATCCAGGACGCATTCTTTCAGAAGACATTCCAGCCCCTCCTATAATTATTGTTAGAACAGTCATTAAAAGCATAAGAGTTCAGTCTGTCCCTCAAATCACAAAAGGGGTAGAAAGGGGGGAAAAATAGTCTTGTATTTGTCTTGTGGAGCTATGAGCCGATGTCTGGGAATGTGACAACTAACCAGAGAAGAGATCCTACCTGCACTGAAACTAAATGCTTATAGGAAAACAGGGAAGGCTTGCCACAACAAGAGGGATTCCATAGAGGAACAAAGAGTCATAATCAATTAAGCTAATAATAAATTAAACAGTAAAAAGAAGTTAATCACTGTGTATTCAAGCACCAAACTATATAAACCATGTGATGGTATTAAGCCAGTGACAACAAGCTTGTATGATTTAATTGGGAAACTCAAATTTATCCAATCAAGAAAAAATTAAACCGGTGAAAAAAGGCCTAGGCTGTACCCTTGTTCCAGATTGCATAAAATGTTGTAGACCCTGGAGTAATTTCTGTCCTCAAGGAACACGGTGTCTGAGAACTCCCAGAGCCTCCATTTGGTCCAAAATCTCCCAGCACAAGACTGATTCGATCATGATGACAAAACTGTTCCATAATCTTTGGCTATGGACTTTTGGAATGACTTGACATAAGGTTTTTTTTCCCTACCTCTCAGGCAGCATTAAGGCCACTGGGTTTACATCCATGGGCGTCATTCTCAAATTAGTTTCAATGAGTCTAAAGGTCTGATTGAGTACAAATCAGGCCCCCAAAAGCTTCTACTTTAATTCACTGTAAGGTTTAATAGCAAACAATAAGTCAAAATAGTTGACAAACCACAACTAAGAATAGTCTTCAAATAAAATGTTTCCTGAGGTCTGTTATGTTAACTGATGTCCTTTATGCAACAATGGTCACTGGTACAATTAAGAGCTGACCTTAGAAATATGAACAGTATGGACTCTGGCAAGCAGATTTTTAACTAGGGATGCAACTATTTTGATGACACATTAATCTAGCCAAGAACTGCTGAATTTAGACCTTCTAGTTTTTATATCATTAGCTTTTTCTTAAAAAGGACCTTTATACCATTAACCTTAAAGGATTAGTCCACTTTCAAATAAAATGTTCCTGATAATTTACTCACCCCCATGTCATCCAAGATGTTCAAGTCTTTCTTTCATCAGTCGAAAAGAAATTAAGGTTTTTGATGAAAACATTCCAGGATTATTCTCTTTATAGTGGACTTCAATGGCCTCCAAACGGTTTAAGGTCAAAATTACAGTTTCAGTGCAGCTTCAAAGGGCTTTAAACGATACAAGACAAGGAATAAGGGTCTTATCCAGCGAAACGATCTAAAAAAAAAAAATACAATTGTATATGCTTTATATAAACAGATGACCGCCTTTGCACGTGCTTCAAAAAGCTTACGCTGCATGTCCTATTCTACTTACGGAAAAAAACAAAACTGGCGCCACGTTCGCCCCGTAAGCTTTTTGAAGAATACGGAAAGCGGAAGCACGTGCAAGGTGATCGTCTGTTTATATAAAGCATATACAGTTGTATTTTTTTCGAAAATGACCGATCGTTTCGTTAGATAGGACCCTTATTCCTCGTCTGGTATCATTTAAAGCCTTTTGAAGCTGCACTGAAACTGTCATTTTGACCTTCAACCGTTTGGAGGCCATTGAAGTCCATTATAAGGAGAATAATCCTGGAATGTTTTCATCAAAAACCTTAATTTCTTTTCGACTGACGAAAGAAAGACATGAACATCTTGGATGACATGGGGGTGAGTAAATTATCAGGAACATTTTATTTGAAGGGCTAGAAAAGGGAGGACTTTAGTCATTTCAGTGTCTCATTTACACTTTTCATCATTTCACTGTTTAACACAAACTTTTCTCTCACGTATTTACATAAAACATCTAAGGTAAAGGTTCTAGGAGATCCCAGTAGTCACTGAAAAGCTTCAGTAAACTAAGCAGACCATAATACCTGTAGGTGTGAAAGAAAACAATGCAGAATGCTTTCATTTCAATGCAATAGTCTGGATATTTTTCTCCAAAAAAAGAGACAAAAAACAATTATCAGACTGAAAATCAAAAGTTTAAAGCTTATCTGGTTTATGCTGGACTAGTTGGTCTACAGCCTAGCAAGGCTTGTGCTCAGCTGGACATCCTTCTAAAACCAGCCAACAGACAAGGCTGGGAAACCAGTTAAGACCAGCGAACCATGTTAGGCTGGTTTAAAATGCTATTTTTCAGCAGTGTACGAATTTTAAAAGAAGTAGTCAAATCCAAGAAAAGCAATCAAACACATTTTTCTTTATTTCGCTCCATTCCTAGCAAGTCTGGCTCAGTTTAAAGAGAAATCAAGTTAAGACTCACTGAAAGCATGAGTTGTGCCAGGCATCTTGAAGAACCTTCACATGAAACGCATCCTGAATCCTCCCGCCACAGCCCGTGCACGCGCTCTCCGTCAGATCTATCAATCAAACATCAGAACAACTTTCAGGACTGGCACCTCATACACAGATTGTGTTTGTTTACATGGGGAAATCCCACGCATTTAACTTTCAGCTCGACGTGGGACATTTTGTGTTTTAAAACTTGTGAGCTCGAGCTGAAATTTCACATTATGTAATCTCGCGCTGCAGATTTATAGCGACTGGTGTAGCCTAGTTATATTTAAGCCAATAATTAGCATTTTACCATTAAAACTAAATGTCTAATGAATCTAAATGTAATAAATCTTCTCTAACACAGCTTTAATATCGGTCTCCAATCCTTTTTAAATGAAAAACAGGTTACAGAAGGGACCCATTTTAGCTGTTTATTTGCTTGTTGTGTGATCAAAACCTTATACAAAACAGTTCTGAACGTTTATTAAAGAAAATATTTGAATATTCAGAAATTATGCAATAGCCTACATATTTACATTAATTCTGACAAACGGCAGTGTGTTATTTCTCGGCAAACGTCAGCTACAAAAAAACACAAAAAAAACAAGCGATCGATCTAGAGCAAATTCCTTGTTAGTTTCTACAGCATTTGGTCTGAAAACTTTTTGAGTAACTAACAAGTCTATGAACTACATCAAAGTCAACAAAGAATTAATTAGTACGTATTAAAGAAGCCATTTTCTGGTACAAAAGTAAATATCTTTCGCGTTATCCTTACCTTCTCGTTCGTCCATGTCCTCTCTGATCTGATTTAATGATATATTTGTTCAAGCTCACGTGCTGGTCCAGAAAAGTCTGAAGTTCACACGCCGCATATCAGCGATGCTCAATTTCTGATCCATGTGTAAGACCCACAGAGTAAATCCAGATGAAAGTTGAGGGAGAAACAAAGTTTCGTGAAGTTTCGTAGCAAGTTCAATGTTTCTCTCTCGTCCGAACAGATGACGTCATAACATAGAAATGTACGGAAACCGGAAGGGATCAAACAGAATCACCTGAAACAGGAACGTTTGCAACAGACTCCGCGACAAAGCCGGACCACGTCCAATGATACCGCAGCGACACCTATCGCCAACGGAACGAAGCGTACAGTAGGCCTATGCAGTGTTTTCCTTTGTTTCACAATCCTTGCTATATGTTTTTTTCAGTGCACTGTTCACCTACTACTTCAAAAAGAGCGTGTATTCGCCGACAGTTTTATCTATTAGAATATATTTACTATTCTACAGAATGTACGTTTTTTTTAGACTTTGTTGCAACATTTTAACCTCTTCCACTCTGCCGGCCCGTGGGCGGGCCGGAAACGACGTCATAATATTTTCACTTACATTTTCAAAATTTCTGGAGATACTATCAACCCATATATGGTACCATTTGAAAGCTTAGAATCTAATCTTTACAAAGAATATAATGACTTCTGTGTATATGTTACACAAAGTAGTAAGATAAAGCTTAAATATACAATCATGCCAAAAACGCCCCTCTCCTTGACTACGATGAAGAAATATAAATATGAATATGAATTTTTCACATATTTCATAAAACAGACAAGTCATATATCAGAAGAAAGCTCTCATTCTCAGGAATTCGGCTATATAGTTTATTTTAATGTTTTAACAACATCATTTGAACGATCTTCAAAAAAATCGTGTAATAAATATGATAAATGTGGAAAAAACAAACACAAACGTCACATTTCTACCCCGATCAATGCTTCTCTAAGATAAAATCAGCCACAAACTCTAAATCATCTTTTACCTTATGATGTTTTCTTTCAAATGAGCCTACTTTCACTTTTCTGTGAGCTTATATTGGTAAATAATCCACTGTTATGTCGCGGTTGTCCGAAACACAAAATGGTCACGAATGAAGAAACACGCGATCTCCACACCATCATCAAAACAGTCTGGCTTCCTTCAGTGATGACGATGATATACATATCAGGCATGTGTTCAAAGCTAAGGATCCTACATGTCAATCAAGCTTCTAGTCCAATCAGATGGCGAGATATTCGACAAATCATTGAGGCAGACAGGCGGGATCACATCGGAGCTTTACGCGAGAAGGAGGTCTCTGCGGAACAAAAAGGGGCGGTTCCCAACTTTGGGGTGTTGTCACACGGGAATAGGTGTTTTTCAACCTCTTTACCTGATTTGCTCAAATCGAGTGGGAGATTTCCGGAAAAACAATAAGAGATATGTATTGTATATGAATGTAAGTGTATTGTTTACGTTGTTTAACAGTTTTTTAACGTTTCTTTTGCGTGAATATGCTTGCTAGCTCTTTGTAAAAAGCTCCAAGCAATCTTCCACTCACTTCTAGCGATAACTATTATCAGCTAATGTTCGCTATTCTATTTGATGAATCTGTTGGTCACTTGATTTGTTTTAGTTTTACTATCAGGTTGTGGCTACAGTGTCTGTGGTCAATAAAATGATTATAAAGTTTAAAGTCTTCAGAGTCATCATTTCAGGTTAACACATTTTCTTTATTTTAATGCTTACACGAGTAAATAGTCTCATTAATGCATATAAAGCTTATACTTATACAATATACGCTGAGACAGTCATGTGTTTCTGTGTGGTTGATAGCCTATAAAAAACAATTACACTTAAAATTAAAGTTAATTATAAATCGCAAGCACTGTCTAGCCAACGTATTCTCTCTGCTCGTCTGTTGATATAGTGCAGTCCTTATGTCATTTTAATATTATATATATAATACTATATAGCTTTTATGACGAAGGTTTACACTATCACGTGAAATTTGGCATGCAAGAGATTTAAATAAAATAGGCTGTTGATAGCGTGCTATTGGTTGTGTTCTTCTGCGTTATTCATATTGAAGAGCATCAATTATTAAACAAGACTTGTAGCACAAGAAGGCGATCTAGCCTTAAGAAACTATTTGAGGTGAAAAAATACCGTAGTAATTTATAGTAAATATTATAGTGTTTTTGAACCATACTTGAATTAATTTGTTGTGGTAATTCTATAGGCTATTGCTGTGGTAATATAACAACTATAGTAATATAAACAAATTACGTTACCCAATACTGTACTAAGTTTTCTTTAAACTATATTATACTACAATACACGCAGTTTACTGTATAAAAAACTAAAGTATACTACAGCCTGTGCTGTAGCATTCATTGACAAAGTGTTGTAAATACTATAACATATATGTTATATATACTATAACATACAGTATACTACAATTTACTGGTTCAAAAACACAATTTACTATCAATTACTATAGGATTTTTTTACCCCATGTCCAACCACAAATGACGCCGATTGGATATATTCAGACAAATGACTATTTGTCTATGTAAAATATAGACTACCCATATTGTGACAAAATGACATGCCGTGTCATTATAATTCGTAGTTTATGCAAAATAATAATAATATTAAAATAAATAAATAAATAACTAAGCAATAAAAAAAACGGAGTAGGCTAATAAAACTTGCATAAATCATATATTTCGCCCTCTCGAGCTATAAGCTACAGGTCCTGTAAAATAGTTCATACTCATCAAAATAAATGAATGTATTATAGTAAAATGTTTCCATATATCTAGGCAGGCACTCGGGAAAAACGCATAGTTTCCCTGTTACGGAAGTCAAGCATGCAGCAATATTTTATTTATTTATTTTTCATTATCTCTACATAATTGTTGCTCGTGATCTAAACATTAAAAAAGTAGTCGTGATCATAAGAAAACAAGAAAAAAATAAAATAATAATGAATGGCCTTTCAGGCTTCCGTACTTTAAACAAAACGCCTATCCCAGCTTCCGTAATTTAGTGGTTGGATCGTTAAAAACACCTTTTCAAGGTGCGTTCCATTCGACCGTAGGCGTTTCTCAATGTCAAGGATAATTCCTTGGCAGGACTGGACCTTCCAAGTCACTTCCTTCAGAGGCTAGGCGAGGCTCCTCTTTAGCATTCGGAGAACACATAAATGGAACAGACTAGCAAGTGCACGTGACGCTGTGAATGGTATAATGGTATAATATTAACGTTAAATTACTTTGGACAACTTAACTAGTTATTTATAAAAGAAATGCAGGTGACGGCAACCAAGCTAACAATTGTTAAATGACGGTCGGGTTCAGTTAGCCATCAATAACGTAATTTGTATTTTTATAATTTATAATATAAATACGGTAGTAATTTGTACTGGCATTTAAATGTTAAAATTTATTTATCTGACATATTTACTACAGTTATAATAAATGTTTGGTAACGTAAATATACTTACATTTGAAAGCATATTGCCCGCTAACGTCCAACATTTTTAAAAAAATTTTTGAACAAGATCCCAAAGCTGCGCGCATAGGATTGTGGGTGATTTGAGAGCGCGAAGGCTCCACATATGCATCCTTTCCTGTATATGGGATATTTTTCGAACGAAGGACTCAGTCCTTGTTTGAAATTCCGAGGATCCTCGACATTGGAACAGTCCTTCGACGGATGTCGATGACGTAGCATCCTGGAAATTCTGGCTTCCGAGGATCCTTCCTTGACATTGAGAAACGCCTCGTAAGTGGACTGCGAAGTGGACTTCACAGGGTATTTCGCCATCTTAAGTGAGATTCCATTCCGAAGGGAGCGAACATGTTCAGTTCGAAGGGCACTGCGAACGGCATAGGGAATAAGGGAACGTCGATCACTTCACAGGAAGTAGAGAGGTAAAATTACCCAACTGTCATTGCGCACCGCGTCACCAGTAAGAACTACGATGAAGCAGAGCCGTTGAAATAATTTTTTAACGGCTCTCCGGTTTTGAGTATATCATACATTTTGTTATTCTTATACGAACGAAAGTATGAATGGTACCAGCAAACACAATAACGTTGTAAAAACGTTTTTTTCACGTTGTGAAAAGGTCGTGATAACGTTTTAATCGGACGTATTTAATACGACAGATGTCGGGTTTTTTTAACGTTATAAATACGTTTTTTCACAACGTTGCAGAAACGTCTTTATCACGTCTGAATATCTCCTTGCAACGTTTTAAAAACGTACTTACCACGTCCAAACTGTTTTCTTTACAGTGTTATCTTTCCAGATAAAATGACTAAAACCATATAAAACAAATATATAAAACAACATAACTGTATAGTAAGATAAATACATTAAGTGGTGTATTTTATATTTCTTTATAATTCATCATAAGCTATTATGTCAGTTTACAACATTTCTGTAAATCTGAATATTCAGCAGGACTTTTTTACATTTCACCACCTTACCTGTATAGCGCGGACCTCTGGTTGTTGTCCATTGTATAAGCCTACATTAACATATATGTAGGCCTAATAATTTGTACTACACACAAATTTTGTCACTCATATTTATTCACAAAATGTAAAAAAAGTAACATGATATGAAAAAAATTTAAATATGTAAATAAATAAAACACATGAAAATCATGCAATGACTGGCGAATTTAAATATGGGATCATTAACAAATTCCAAGAAATTTCAGAGGACAGATGTTTTAACAGAAGAAAAAAATATTTAATTTGTAAATTGTAAAGTATTTCATTTTAAATAGATACAAATTATTTTATTGCGATTATTATAATTTTAATAATATTACTTGTTTGCACTAAAACTAATGCTTATATTTTAAGGATTTTTTTCAACACAAACTACAGATATATATAGGCATCGGAACTTAAATAATATATATTAAATAAGAAGTTTATTGTTCAATAAATACCTGATTTTGAGAAACTGTATGTTAGCGATTTCTCGATTTTTCAGCGCTTTCATTGCAGGTTACATTGTTATGCCAGTAGGTGGCAGCTAGGAGCTGTCTTAATGAGATAGTAAACCCAAAAATGAAAATTATGTCTATATTATTACTCACCCTCGTGCCGTTCTACAATATTAAGACCCAATACTAATATTAGTAGACCCGCTGTACTGTTTTAAACGTTTTAGTACCTCTCTGGGCACTGAAAGTGTAAATTAAAGGATTAGTTCACTTTCTGAATGACAATGTCCTGATAATTTAGTCACCCCATGTCATCCAAGATGTTTATGTCTTTCTTTCTTCAGTCGAAAAGAAATGAAGGTTTTTGATGAAAACATTCCAGGATTATTCTCCTTATAGTGGTCTTCAATGGACCCCAGATGGTGGAAAGTCAAAATTACAGTTTCAGTGCAGCTTAAAAGGGCTTTAAATTATACCAGACGAGGAATAAGAGTCTTATCTAGCGAAACGATCAGTCATTTTCGAAAAAAAATATAACTGTATATGCTTTATAAACACAAATGATCGTCTTGCGAGTGCTTCTGTGTTCTGTATGCTTCAAAAAGCTTACGCTGTATATCCTGCGCCTTCCCTATTCAACTTACGGAACGAACGCGGCACCAGTTCAGTTTTTTTCCATACGTAGAATAGGGAAGGCGTTGGATATACAGCATTTGAAGAATACGGAACATGAAAGCACTCACAAGGCGATCCTTTGTGTTTATAAAGCATATACAGTTGTATTTTAAAAAAAATGGCTGAACGTTTTGCTAGATAAGACCTTTATTCCTCGTCTGGTATCGTTGAAAGCCTTTTAAAGCTGCACTGAAACTGTAATTTTGACCTTCAACCATCTGGAGTCCATTGAAGTCCACTATAAGGAGAATAATCCTGGAATGTTTTCATCAAAAGCCTTCATTTCTTTCTGACCGAAGAAAGAAAGACATGAACATCTTGGATGACATGGGGGTGAGTAAATGATCAGGACATTGCCATTCAAAAAGTGAACTAATTCTTTAACTTGCTGGCAATGGAGGCCTCGCTGAGCCATCAGATTTCAGCAAAAATATCTTAATTTGTGTTCCGAAGATCAACGAAGGTCTAACAGGTGTAGACTGACACAAGGGTAAGTAATTAATGATATTATTTTCATTTTTGGTTGAACTAACCCTTTAATTGCTGATCCAGACAGTTATAATGCCGAATTCTGTAACCCACTAAATTATGTGACCCTAGTACAGGGGTATTGAATTAAAATTCTAAGAGGTCCAGTTAGAAAAAAATCAGCAACCAAAGGTCCGCAACATCACAATGACTAACTTGTGTTATCATTCAGTGCCACAGCCTAGTAGTTGTATGAAAATATGTAAGTAGCCTAGTCAAGAGACGACTGTCAAATAAAATGAAAGTACGAATTGAATAATATTTTAACAATATTTATTGTCATTTTATATATTGAGCTGTAGGGAAATAATAAGTACTCTAATAATAAATGATCAATTTAAATAAAATAAAGGCTGCATTTAAAAATAAATTAAAAATAAATAAAACACAACAGAGAGCTTTTGAAAAATGTGCATCTCAAAATAAAGTGCTTAATTTTAGAAAAAGGAAATAAAAAGTATAGCTTGAGTTTCCCTTTTACTTTTTAGTTAACTTCCTTTCACATCTTAAGTTTAAACACATTTTAAAATAAACAATCTCAACACGTTAACAATTGAACAGCTTTAACACCTCCTTTTCTCTTTCTTTCCCTTCTATATCCCACTTCCACACTTTCTCTTGCTTAGTGAGAAAAGTGAGCCCTTGGTTGTCCTGCCAGGATTTTAAATCTGGGCTGGAATGGCGTCAGGGCCATTCTCAAACACATGTGTAGGTGCTCATTGGTGAGCCTGGATCGATATTTGCTTTTAATAATGTTCATTGTGAAGAAAGCTGCCTCACAGTTGTATGTGGAGCCAAACATGGTTAAGATGTACAAGGCTTGATTAAAACAATGATTAAAAGCTCTGTTTTCGCTGTCCACTTTTCTCTTTTTAAAGCACGCCATGTGAAACGTTGTCTCTCATTCGTCTCGTCTCGTCGTCTCTCCCTGTGTGTGTGTGTGTGTGTGTGTGTCTCTCTCGCTGTCTGACTCGAGTAGTATTACATGACATGATTTACAACGCATGCTATTGGTCTGTGAGTTTCCTGGGCCGCGCTAAACCAGTACCATAGATGCTAGAAAAGCTGCGCGGGTAAAAATAGAAACGCTCCGACAAAAGTCAATAATTTATGGGTTATTGGTCCGGGTCCGGATAGAACGGCGGCTGGGTCCGGATCCGGACCGCGGTCCGCCTATTAGTGACCTCTGCCCTAGTAGGTTATGAGGGTAGGTTATGGAAATTAACCATGGTTTTACCATGATTAAAAGCTAATTCCCTGAACCAAGGGAACTACAAAAACAGTTTTAACTATGGTATTTGTGTGATTATACAAATGGTAATCAATATGTCAAAAAAACAACAAAAAAAACATGGTTTTACTATAATAAAACCATGGTTAATTATCAAAAGGGTAGGATTAGGGTTAGGTTTAGTAAAAAGTCAGATTAGGTCAATGCAATGCCTATAGTCATATGATTTGGTGGGTCACAGAATTCGACAACACCAGAAAGAAATAAGGTTATAAACAATTGTCTGCATGCACCTAATTCTGAAGTGAATAATAATATGCTAGTATACAGCAATCCATATGAGAAGTCTGGTGTTGAAGGTGGATCTGGAACCGATTTCTGTCCAGGTTGTCACAGCCTCTCGTCTTCACAAACTGCCCTGAAATACAATTCACACATCAACAATGATTGTTATTAATATAATGTGAGGCTCTTACATTCACAATGCTCAGTACTTTTTTTATTATCATCTGTGTCTCATTTTGAATTATGTTGGGCCTTACTGTAGGTTGCTAACTGTATACCCAAGTGTCCTCAATGCAGAGTTAAACAAGATGGCCATAGAGGACTCAAAAAATATTTGATGAATTTTTTGAATACTTGATAAACTTTTGATCAAACTTTAACATGGAAGAATCTAGGAACATAAACAAGTTGTCACAGGGCCAACAAAATGTAGTGTTCAATGTCAGGTTTATTAAAATAAAAAAAATAGAATAGAGATGAAATGCAGAAACGAGAAAGAATAATATACAGAACATATATATGTATATGTATATATAGGCTATGTGTGTGTGTGTGTGTGTGTGTGTGTGTAAAAAATTTTTACATTTGTAGCTTTACTTATTTAGTATTCCTCATACAATGTCACTTAATTATGTTTGGACGCAATACATATAAATTATTCATACATCTGACACTCCAGAAATCCCAGTGCAATTTTAATCAATATTTAATTACCATGAAATATCAAAACATGTTTGAAATAACGTTAGTTTCAGCCCATTTTCACGCTCCATATAAGTGACGTCACCGATTAACAGTACACCGCATACTTTTAAGTTATATTTCTAATCATCCATTGACAAATTGCCACAAAATCATTTACAAAACTATCAAAACCTCTAATCTACACATAATATGTGATTAAAAGCCCAAACTTTCTTAAATAAGAGCTCAAGTCAATAGTTAGCCTACCTCTTATAGTTAGCCTAACGGTTGATGCTAACGATCTTTTTCCTAAGACAACAAACCTTTTCTATGAAGAAAATATTCAACCGAAGCTTGTCAATTACATGTATGAAAGTGTCAGGAACAGTTGTATGTATTATTTGTGTAATTTTAGGCACTAAACTTACCTGAAAGCAGTGAAAATAACAGTGACAGACAGTCACTTCGGTAAAGTTGGTTTTATATTCGCACATTCGGACATCCGTATTCAATAGCTTGTTAATCACACTACATTGGACATTCAGTGGACATTCACAAGTAAATATGCCATTAAAACAATACTTGCCTATTTTGATCGACTGTGAAAAATGTTGTAAGTTGACAATCGTTGGTTGTCAATATCATGTCGCTGCTTAAAATTCGCAAACATTAATTTATTGCACATTTATTGGAAAGTCTGAATTTATCAGAAGTCCGAATGTGCGAATATAAAACCAACTTTACCCAAGTCAGACAGTCGTGCTCCTGCCAATCCGATCGCTCACGCGACTCGAAATGTTAAACGCGAACGCCAATTAAACATGTCAAAAGTTAAGCAGCTATCGTTTACATTACATACATTACAGCGTTAAAACAATGCATACTGATGGAGTCAATTACCAGAAAAAGGTCCTGAAACTTGATAGCATATTGTAGGCCTATAGTAGACCTAGGCTATCAAACTGTGGAATGGAAAGCTGTATCGAGATTGTAAAACAATGTTTGATGTCAGTTTGTATCAGGCTAGTTATATAATATAGGCGAATATAATATAATATAATATAATATAATATAATATAATATAATATAATATAGCTTTAGAATACTTACGTTTTCTTTTTTTTTCTTTTTGACTAAAGAAAACATGTTTTATATACCAGAAATGATCAACGTGGTGTAGAAATAAAAGTACGCTATAGGCTATTGCACAACACATTAAAAAAAATAAAAATAAATAAAAAACATAATGTACGCGTTTTGGCCCTAGCATAGTCTTTGTTTTGACATGGTTGTATTTTGGTACTGTCATGATGTTTTTTAAACGTATTCCAACGTGCGGATTACGTTATTTTAACACCTGAATAAAAAGGTCTCCCAAAAGTTGCAATTTGGTATAGTTTCGTTTTCGTAGTAGACAAACGTGATATTAACGTTTTTTTGACTACTTAAAGAAAACATACCAGCTTGGTATTTTCACAACGTTTTTAAAATGTTTTATTTTGGTTACATTATTTTTTTATTTTAAAAAACGTTTTTAAAACGTTGTACTACAACATTACCTAATTGCAACCAAAATACAACGTTGTGAAAAGTTGTAAAAACGTTTTGTGTTTGCTGGGTTATGGCGATGAGTGTTACATTTGTATATTTTATTGTATGAATAGGCATGACAAAGTAAAAGTGTTGAAAAGCAGCTAAGGCTCTATCATTTATTTTATTTAACGTTAATTTACCTCAGAAGTGTTTACTATGCGGCTGCGCGTGGAAAAGAAAGCGCAGGAGACCATGGATTAGGAATACATTTATACTGTTAACCAAATGATATATGGAATGACAGTTACAGCTTCAAATCTGTTAAGTGTCAATTTTAAATTCGAAAGTAAATTAAAATATTTATTTATTTATTTATGTTATCAATCTGCGCGACACCGTCGTTGACTTTCTTTGATGACGTTTGCAGTGCGTTCCAAATGAGCGATTATTGACAGCGAAGTCCACTTCAACGGATATACCGTGCTCAGGGAGTAGGGAGCAGTGAACACTGCGTAGGGACCCTGTCGAATGGAACGCAGCTTCAGTTAGAAAACACCCCAAAATAGGGAGACGCCCCTCTTTTGTTCCGCAGAGACCTATACTTGCTTTACACACACACACGCGCTTCAGTTCCACGTGGTGGGCGTGTGATCGCGTCGCGAGTGATAAGAGGAGCTGTTTGATGGAAGATTTGCGTGTGTATTCATAGTTTTTGTATTGTTTTGACTTCTAAAGTGGCATATTGAGAGGGAAAAGCACAAATGGCACCAATAGAAGCGATTTTGAAGTACTTGAAAGTGATGAGGCATCAGCCAGCTATGATTCTCGAGGGAGACGAGAGGACCCTGCGTTTGACTGGTAAGCTCATATATTCCTGCATTTACAATGCTAATGCTTATTTAATTATAAAATTATTAATTTGAAATGGGAAAGCACAGCAACTAAGCCAATAAACTGTTACATTTGACGAAACTGCGTATAAGTGAGTGAATGTGGCCAAGTATGGTGACCCATACTCGGAATTTGTGCTCTGCATTTAACCCATCCAAGTGCACACAGAGCAGTGAACACACACCCGGAGCAGTGGGCAGCCATTGCTGCGGCGCCCGGGGAGCAGTTGGGGGCTCACCTCAGTCGTGGTATTGAGGGTGGGGAGAGTGCTGGACATTCACTCCCCTCACCGACAATCCCTGCCGGACCTGAGACTCGAACCAATGACCTTTGGGTTACAAGTCCGACTCTCTATCCATTAGGCCACGACTGCCCCAAGTATGCATACTCATACATATTAGAATACAAGTATGCAGACTTCAATAAAATTGTCATTTGAGTAAATCTACATTTTGAAATCGTGAAATGTATATTATTATATTGTAAACAACTAACTAACAACTTTTATTTTTTGTTTCAGATGCTGCATGAGATCCTGGACCACCGGCACAGATGGTCCTCCTCACCCTCACATCTCCAAGACAGGCCAGAGGAAGGTGATGCTCTCAACACAAGAGACAAAATATTATATTGATGCACAGAATGATATAAATGTGGAGGATGTAGATCATGTTTTACATTGTTAAAGACCACATACATTTTATTTTATGTTATATTGTCTTGTGTCACCTGAAAGGAGAATAAAACGTGTAAAACGCTAAACAAAATCTCATTCTTTTATGACATTTAGCATAGTACTTGTTTTGCATCTCAGAGACAAAGATGAAAATGAAGAAAATCAATAAATAATAAAATAAAGAGCTATACCATATAATAAAAAAAGGATTTTTGAGGTAATGCAGTCTGTAAAACCTGTTTTTGCAAAGGACAATCCAAAGGACACTTGTATACGCTAAAATATAATTTTGCCTTCCTTCAGTTACATTTCAATAACTTCTGTTTAGAAGATGATAGATACAAAATATTTTTTTCTGCTACAAGCTGTCACCCAGTGGAATCAAAGAAAACAACCAGCAGGTTCCTAGAACAAACAGAACCTGATTTACAGATTTTCAAAAACAGGATTTTGAACAAAAAAAACAAAAATCGCCTATTTTTTAAGTGCCTATTACAGTATTTTAAATGCATACAATGTTATTTCTGAAGTATTACAGTCTGATTTTGTTATTTTGAGGGTTTTTCTTTACAATGACACCAATATTTTACATTTCTCTCACTGTATGTGTGAAGGGTGAACATTTAAACTTTGGTATGTCAAATTCAGGCGGAAATCTAAAATATGCCTCAGAGTGGAAGAGGTTTTAAGGATGATTTTCTATTTCAAATGTTTTGTTCCAGCATGTCCCTGTGCACAAGTGATGACCCTTAAGCAAAGCTCTACAGAAATGAACTGGGACTGGTGTGGACTTGTGCAGGCCAGTCAAGTTCTTCCATACCAACTTTTTGTATGTGTAGTATTAAGATTTATTTTCACTGGAATTACTGTAGTACCCAAACCTGAAGTTAGAAAGGGGTGTCCACACTTTTGCCATAGTGTATTTAACTGGGTGAAAAGCACCATTTGCTGTTTCTCAGATGACACAGAGAATGTTTTTCCAGTGAAAGACTGAAAAGGACGATTCTGTGGACAATGAAAACACTTTAAATAGCCTATATGTTATAGTCACTTACTGTAAGTACACAATAGAATATTTGAGGCCCCCTTAAAAGGGTCCGGCTAGATAGCATTCTGAGAATCCTCCAATGGTGCCTTGAGTATCTTTTCATTGTTAAAGTGTGGACTACTCAAATTCAAATTCTCAAAACTACTGATAATAAATGTTCAAAGTTATGCAAATGTATATTTAGCCTACATTTGTTCATCCTTTTGACACTGCTCTCTTTTTTAATCACCCATTTTCTCAAATCACCTCACAATCTTCGAGCATGTTGTTTCTTTTCTAATGAAACTACTACATCTTATTCCAACGACTTAGCCACTTTGAAACAATTAAAATTTCAATTAACAGAGCCAAGTGATGTAAGGTCTGCTAATTTTATATATTGTTATGTACAGTACATGAAGTTTATAGTGGTAACTCATTTAAGTTTTTGTATTTACTGATTCAATTGGATTCTACTCAAGTCAGGGGGATTTTTTCTATTTCAGAGAAGCAGTCAGTTGAGCAGTAGAGGGCGCTCAGAATCAGAAAGAGCTTTATTGCCAAGTGTACTTGAACACACAAGGGCTTTACCTTGGTATTAATCAGATAAATATAACAACAAGACATAATAAAAGCTAAGAATAAAATAAAAAATATAAAATAACAATAACTTGTTATAACTTTGAACTGGATGTGAGGTGAAGTAGCCTTTTTATTATTATTAAATGCTTGAAAGAACAATAACAATTGTCATCAATGTCATAACAATAACACAGTACACCAGAGTCCAACAGTCTTTCAGTCCAGATTAAGTGCCAAGTCCTTAAACACAGCCACTGTTCTCATAACTTTCAAGTTTTTAGAAGACTCAATTCAAAATACATTTTCATGTTTAAATCTTTAAAAAATAGGTTTGCATTTAGAAAATTTACATTTATGAATGTGATATTTGGCTAACAGAAAAATAAGGTTTATAAAATAAATTTCTTTTCACATTCATGAAAACCAAAAATTACATTTCTGTATGTAAATTTAAAAGTTGGATTCACATTTAATAAAGTCACAAATGTCACACCAAAATGTCAGTGTGTGAGAGAAATTCCAAAATAAATGTAAAGTAGTTTCAGGTTTCTTCAAACAGAAAGAACAGAGGGTATTAATATCATTCTTAAAGGTGAAGTAGTCATTGGCTGAACAGCATTAAAGATGACGCCCTCTACCACACCTCTCTCATTGTAAAACTAAGAATCTGCAGCATATTCCACACATTTCATGTAGCACACCGAACCCCTCCCAGTGTATTTGACTAAATGTAAAAACAGTAAATCCAAACAATGTGTCTGAAAGGTCAAGAGGCTTTTCTGGTTATTTGCTCTCAAATTGAATGTCAGAATGAGATTGCTGAAATGGGGATGATAATATCCATTTTCCATAGATTGTCCATTGTCCATAGATGAGTGCGGAAACAAGTCAAAGGATGCTTTCACAGAGGTCTGGCACTGTAGGATCAGAATAGGACAGAATACAGATTGCTAGTGTTTCCCCTGCACTTTAAGACCATCACAAAGGAACTGACAAAATGGATTGTTCATGTCTCAAGTGTCTTTCAGGTGTTCTAATCTACACACTTAGGCCTGTTGCACATACATATTGTCACATGTATACACGTATTTGGGGCAGTCGTGGCCTAATGGATAGAGAGTTGGACTTGTAACCCAAAGGTCATAGGTTCGAGTCTCAGGTCCGGCAGGGATTGTCGGTGAGGGGAGTGAATGTCCAGCGCTCTCCCCACCTTCAATACCACGACTGAGGTGAGACCCTTGAGCAAGGCACCGTACCCCCAACTGCTCCCCGGGCGCCGCAGCAATGGCTGCCCACTGCTCCGGGTGTGTGTTCACGGTGTGTGTGTTCACTGCTGTGTGTGCGCACTTGGATGGGTTAAATGCAGAGCACAAATTCCGAGTATGGGTCACCATACTTGGCCACACGTCACTTCACTTTCACTTTCACTTATAAGCTGCGTATATTCATTTTTCCGCCTATAGATTAAAAGCAGGCACATAAGCAGAGCTGGGCTGCAGCGGGAGCATGCCAGAAGCATAGCAGAGTTTCAGAACCGACCCTATGCTCTGAACACTATCAACCATGTCAACTTATGATGACGACTTATAATGGCTGTTAATAAAGGAAACACTCAATGCAGTAGCTCATATCACTTTATTTTCAGTAAAGCTACAGATCTGTCAAAGAGCGTAAAGGCAGATCCATAGTGAGCCTGCTATTGCAATCATGCTGTTGCTTTGCTTACACACTGCTTGAAAGGCCTGAAAACACAAAAATTCTCAAAATCATGAGTTACGTTGATCGTAGAGATCATTGGTGGCAATATGGTTCTACGATATACTTAGGCTTACGATGCTTTTGGGAAATGCAGTCCAGTTTGATTTAGTAGGGCTATATTTTTTATAGAGCAATTTTACCACTGAAGCTTTAAGTAGGCCACACTATTTTGGAAGTACCGGTATTACTGTATGATACAGTAACATGCTCCAGTCCATCTTGCGCAATACATTTAATGTAGCCTGATGCAGCAGACTTTAGAGCAGAACATGCTCCAATACTCTTAACGTCTTAAAAACAATGTGGGGATACGAGCCCCCTTAGAGGAGAAACAATACTGC
The DNA here is from genome assembly GCA_003731715.1 of Anabarilius grahami. Lineage (NCBI taxonomy): Eukaryota > Metazoa > Chordata > Actinopteri > Cypriniformes > Xenocyprididae > Anabarilius > Anabarilius grahami. Next base: position 1,640,620 of record RJVU01073043.1, on the reverse strand, counting down.
TCTAAACAAAGCCTTACTAAACGTGAGCCTTTCCTAAAATTCCTGTAGTAATTACCATCAGAGGTTTATTTTGTTGTCAGGTTTATGTTGTTTGTTTGAATGGACAAGTTGATTATTAAATATATTTTTTTAGTAATGAATGAATTAACAAATGCAATTGAGGGCAGGTTTACTTCATTTTAAAATCCTGCCTTTCCCCCTATCATTTGCCTAATGGTACCGCCCCTCCCTCCTTCCCTCCCATTTCTGCAACTCATGATGAGTTGGCAATACAATCCTAAGTTCTTTTACTCGATACGTGAAAGGAAAGATGTTACGTGTAAACTTAAACCTTTATGGTGCCTAATTTAAATTAAATTACTGACATACTGGTCTACAATATGGCCAATCTAAATCCTACAGTATAGCCAAACAATCCATTATTAACATCAATCAAACGTTATCACGTTTAAAACCGTTAATCACAATCGGTATATAATGTTTCAATTCGGTAATGCAGGTTACATTCTTTGTGGATTCAGTAAACAAACCACTACACGTGCATGCTTATTATTTGCCTCGATTTTAAATTCGCTTGTGAGCAATGAACATTATATAGGCTACTGACAGAGAGGCGCGCGTTCGCAGTCGACTGACGTCACTCGATGGGCGGAGCCGAAGGAGATGGATATGCAACATAGGAAACTATACTTTAGGGGGCTGGTCTTAAATTGTATAACTGAGCTATATAAGCAGCTAACAACATGTGCTTGTTATGTATTCGGAACAGTTAAAAGAGGATGCGGTATCTGTTTTTTTTTTTTAAAAGGGTAGATTTGTTTTGTAATACAGAGCGGTGATAGTGACATTTGGTAACAATATACCGGCAAATTGTAACAGTGTCAAGCTAATTCGTTTTGAAAGACTGTTGCATCTATTTTTGCCCATATTAAAAATCGCCATTTTTAATGTGCTAATATTTATATTTTAAGCGCTAATAATAATTATATATAGCCTATATATATTTTTGCGCTTAAACGTTTGTAATGATGGGAGTCGGAGCTGAGAACAACACTACGACCTTATCTACTAAGTTTGCATTGCAGCAGCTTGGAGAGGGAAAAGAGGAGGTAGTAGACGATCTCGCCAAGATGACACCCGGCAATGCTGAATCCACGAGGCTGGCAATGGCTGAACACCCGGCAACGGAACCAAGAGAAACGTGGGGTCGACGTATGGAGTTCGTGCTCGCCTCTATCGGTTATGCGGTGGGTCTGGGGAACGTGTGGCGCTTTCCGTACCTGTGCTACAGGAGTGGAGGAGGTGAGTGAAGAGTAGAGGTGGGCAGATCGATACTAATATCGATAATATCGATACCAACGTTGGTATCGGTATTGATCGATACCAACGTGAAAATATCGATACTTAAGTTTCAGTTTCTCTCGTTTTGCGACCTGGCAGTGTTTGTCAAAATGCTGCTGCTGTCACAGAGCAGAGCAAGCTCTCAAGAGTGCTGCTCGTGCTCGACACTGCTCTCGTCCCCCTCTCCTGTGTTGTACCGTCACGTGACTCACCACTAGCGCTACCACCAGCAGTCAGGCGCATTTCTAACAGCAGTCAGTCAGAGGCGGAGAATGGCAGCAGAGAGAAAGAGGAGCGTTGTATGGCTGAATGGCTTATATTTTGTATTTACAGTAATTGGTTTTTATTTATGATTATTTATTTTTTTTAAATCCTGAAAAGAAGTGCACTAAAGAGGAGAAACGTTATTTTGTTCTCATTATATCGTATTACAAGGAGAATTTTTTACATTTTTTATATTTATTGTGAAGTAAAACTTTATGACATTGTTAATTTAAGAAAAAAATCCTGAAAAGAAGTGCACTAAAGAGGAGAAACATTTTTGTTAACATGCTACTTGAAAAGAGAATTTGTTTTTACATTTTTTATATTTGTGAAGTAATCATTTTGTAACTTTGTTTATTTAAATAAAACAGAAGTAACCAAAAGTTGTTTCTGAACAAAAGCTTTTGTAGTACTGATTAATAACCCAAAAATCAAATTAAAAGTCATGAAAATTCATTTAGATTTAGGTTGAAGACGCATCCACCTTAATTATTAAAAAGTATTGGTATTGGTATCGGTATCGGCAATACTGGCCCTGTATTTACTTGGTATCGGATCGATACCAAATCTAGCGGTATCGCACACCTCTAGTGAAGAGACTCCTGCTGCTTCTCTCATGAATCACCAGAGAGTGTTTGGCCACTCAGATGTCTTGCTCATCTCAATGTTATTACCCCATACAACATTTGCCATGGTAACCATAAACATAACAGTTTTCATAAGAATAAAAATTATGATTTACAGTTATTAACAATAGGTACGGGCATTTAGGGTGTCCAGAGATGACACATTATATTACAGATATTAAAATATATATATAAAAAAAAAAATTGTGGCTATTTTATATAATGTTAATATCTGAAAAATTTTTATTTCCCCCAAATAGTCAACATAAAGGGAGCCATTTTGTTTTGTTTTGTCATGTGACATAACCATAACGCCGAGAGGACCCTTTTTGTACTTTACTGTATGTCAAGGTCATTATATCTCAATCATATAACAGACCTTTAACGGAAAGGCACTTTTGTTTTCAGGTCAAATAGAGTAAAGCTTAGGAAATTTCTTGATATGCATGACTCAAAATGATATCTGAAAATAACTTTTTTGAACATAATGATTAAGTTGTGTACAGTTATGTTGTAATGAAAGTCTTTTAATACGTTTTACTTAAGGTTCTACCACATTTTTTTAAAGTAAAAACAATCCAAAATTGTATAAATAATTTTCATGACTTACATAAATACAGAGATTACATTTTTTAAGAATTTTGCATTCTGCAATCTATATTTTTAAGACCATTATATTATGTTTATTGTATCTATATTTAGATTATTTGTTGAAAGCTTTTTTTTGTGGCAGTTGTGTAACTATAGGATGTAACAGTAGATCTAGGAGTTTGTGCCATTGGATACGTCTCTTGTTTTCGCACGCCAGACTTTGTTTAATCTTTGTGTTTTTTCTGCCAATCTATGTTGTTTCCCATTGTTAATCAGTGACTTAAATCATGCTCATTGACTTAGAATGGGTTGTTGTTTCCATTAATATTTATCAACCATAAATTTTCCTTTCTGGGTTTTGTGGGCAGTCGTGGCCTAATGGATAGAGAGTCGGACTTGTAACCCAAAGGTCATGGGTTCGAGTCTCAGGTCCGGCAGGGATTGTCGGTGAGGGGAGTGAATGTCCAGCGCTCTCCCCACCCTCAATACCACGACTGAGGTGAGACCCTTGAGCAAGGCACCGTACCCCCAACTGCTCCCCGGGCGCCGCAGCAATGGCTGCCCACTGCTCCGGGTGTGTGTTCACGGTGTGTGTGTTCACTGCTGTGTGTGTGCACTTGGATGGGTTAAATGCAGAGCACAAATTCCGAGTATGGGTCACCATACTTGGCCACATGTCACTTCACTTCACTTTCTTCAACACGACGCCATATATAGCATTTAAAAAAAAATCTTAAAAAAAGATATACTAAAGGCACGCAAAAATGATTTGAATTGTTAAAAAACACGTAATTTTTATACTGTCCCAAGAGTGACAATCAATAAAACTTAATTTCTGTAAGTAGTGATCTGTGATATTAAGGATAAACATGTTTTATAAGACAACTGTCACAAAGTTCACAGCAGATAATCCTGCCTCCCGTTGTTTAATGTTTGTATAGAACCATATAGTTATTTTAGTGTGTTCAGTGCATATCCATATTGTCCAGATTAATGTTTGCTTTCATAGACAGGAAAACTATTCACAACCTCAGATTCTTAATTTTTTTTTTTTTAATCATCTAAAAAAAAATTTAATTTAATTTTTTTTTAAATCAGAGGCAATAGATTTATGGCCATCTATACAGAGCATGTCAATAAATCATCATGCCCTTACGAAAAACACTTCCTCTTTTCATGGTAAATTTGCATTAACATGAGTTGGAAGAAAATAGTTTTAAACTCACAGAATGACTTTGCGGAAAAAAAGAAGAAGAAGAAAAAAAAAAGATAAATAAAGGGGTGTCAAATTGAATTACAGGACTATTTGTCCATTGTTAAAGGATTAGTTCACTTTCAAATAAAATTTTCCTGATAATTTACTCACCCCCATGTCATCTAAGATGGTCATGTCTTTCTTTCTTCTGTCGAAAAAAAATGAAGATTTTGATAAAAACATTCCTGGATTATTCTCCTTATGNCGCCGGCTTATATAGTCACCTGCCCCGCCCATTTCGGCGGGAAGATTCGCGCGCTCTTCGCCTATAGGCTGCGCGGCCGTGCCGCGCCGTCATTGGTTCAACGACTTGTCTATGAGTGAACCAATGACGGTGCAGTTGCACTGCGTTATTGAAAAAGGCTTCAGTAACGGGGAAAAAGGGAGACTTTTCCCCATACGCAGTACTCGTTCCGTATCTCAGGGAACCGAGGTTACGTCAGTAACCGAGTACGTTTCAGTGCAGCTTCAAAGGGCTTTAAACGATACCAGACGAGGAATAAGGGTCTTATCTAGCGAAACGATCTGTCATTTTCGAAAAAAAAATACAACTGTATATGCTTTATAAACACAAATGATCACCTTGCACGTGCTTCCGCTTTCCATATTCTTCAAAAAGCTTACGCTGAATGTCCTACGCCTTCCCTATTCTACTTACGGAACTAACGCGGCGCCAGTTCCGTTTTTTTCCATAAGTAGAACATATACAGCTGTATTTTTTTTTTCCGAAAATGACAGATCATTTCGCTAGATAAGACCCTTATTCCTCGTCTGGTATCGTTTAAAGCCCTTTGAAGCTGCACTGAAACTGTAATTTTGACCTTCAACCGTTTGAGGTCCATTGAAGTCCACTATAAGGAGACTAATCCTGGAATGTTTTCATCAAAAACCTTAATTTCTTTTCGACTGAAGAAAGAAAGACATGAACATCTTGGATGACATGGGGGTGAGTAAATGATCATGAAAATTTTATTTGAAAGTGGACCAATCCTTTAATATACCATTGATGTATCCCTGTCAAATTTATGAAAACAAAAAGAATACATTTGTTACCATTGAAGCAAAACAGTATATTTATTAAAAACAGTGTCTGTTTTATTTAAAGAATATTTAATCATTCATTTATTTTCATTATTTATTTAATAATTATTTTATCTTGTCTCATATTTTGTTTTCCAATGTTTCACATGTTCCAGGTGCTTTCTTGATTCCCTACTTTATCATGTTGTTTCTCTGTGGTATACCACTGCTGTTCATGGAGTTCACCGTTGGGCAGTACACTCGTCTAGGGCCGGTCCACGCTCTGGCTAAAATATGTCCCCTCTTCAAAGGTGAGTGGACCATGTGTCCCAATCACTCATATCTCATGGGTTTAATTCTACCATCCACACATAGTCCAGCAAATGGGAAGTCTCATTGATTTCTATGTTGTATGGGACATTCTAGCATTTCAGTCAACCTAATGGCCTGCTGTTCAACTCTCAACTGTGTTCAAGTCTGTTGAATTATGATTTGGCGTCAAATGAGTTTATGGAATATATTTTAGAAATAAATTATATAAAGATATATTCCTTATATTCCTTATAACCGGATAATTTTTAATGAGTTCTCTGTCGCACTTTATATTAAGTGTCTTTAACCACTATGTACTAACATTTAAATGAATCATTTGATACAATGCACTTGTTGTGTACACACATGATTTTACATTGTACTTATGTAATATACAGGTATTTTAAAACATAAGTAATTCATTTCTAAATTTGATTACATCTATAATTACACTGTTGAGCCTTCCCTTACCCCTTAACCCACCCTTAAACCTACCCATACCAGCAAACCTGTCCTTAATCTTACCCATATTCCACCTCAATAGCAGCACTTTTTGCAAAACAACATGAACAAGTACATAATACCTAACCATTGTTTTTTTTTATGTAAGTACATAGTGTTAAAGACACCTAATATAAAGTGTGATCAGTTTTTCTTTACTTGATACGATAGTGGCATCCTAAATTATTTAAAAAGTATTATCATGCAAATACTTGAAATGGTAAAACATCTTTAACTTAAAACTAACATTTTAGAACAAAAATAAAAAATAATAATACACAATCTTAGCCTAAATGTATTGCTTATTTAGTTGCAGTTGCACCACCTGACTTCCTGGTTGCATCACCTGACTTTTGCAACTTACTTTAATCAGTTTTCTACTTATCTTTTGTCTATGCTAACAAGTCCATACATTTAATTTTTAAATACAATAGTTTCTAGACAAAGTAGCTTTGCAACTTTACAAATTACATTGTTTGTACCACCTGACATGGAAAGTGTCCCATACTTGAAAGTAGCTATTTTATCAGTATTTGAGAGAGATCTACAAACTTCTCCCTCAGCCACAAAGATCAATTGGGGTCCTCTGGATGATGCATTGTCATGCTTACTTTTATTACTATAAAAGACCCATGTTTGCAGTTGAGCCATCCTGTCATTTGGGTAGCACTTTATTTTACAGTCCTGTTTTGCATGAACATACGATGTATTTATTGTAGTAATGACACTAACTGGGTAATAACTAGGTACTAACCCTGAACCTACCCCTAAACCATAACTTAACCCATGTAGTTACCTTACATTACTTTTGTGGATAAGCACACTGTAAGTACATTGAAAGTGCACGCACTGTATAAAATAAAGCAGACATTTGAGAACATACAAATTGCTGTACAAAAGTTTTTCAATTATCTCAACGGCTTTAAAACTACTGATATTTATAAAATTGGTTTATAGGAAAGGTTTCAAACATAAGATTATGTCATAGTATTTTATTTTGAATTTCTTATTATTAAATAGTTTTCTTAATTTGTTCATTTGTGCGGAAGGGTGCGTCACCTGACATTTTGGAGGTTTAAGATACCAAAACATAAAATAATATTTATTATTTGAATGTACTGAAAATGTTTTCAAACTAATGGGTTTTATAGAATAAAGTGATGCGCGTCATGCATTTATCAAATTATTTTAAAAGGAAATAATGCACTTGGGCACAAAAATATGCACGCCATGTCAATGACCTATTATCATTTTGCTGGACTATGTTTTAGTGTTTTATGTTTTGTATGTTTTAATCAACCCGTCTCTCTGTATTGACATGGCAGTTCAAGCATGGATACCAAGTGCAAAGCTTATGTTCTCACCCTTGTGTTGGATTTTCCCTGTAAAATGTGTGGACCTGTAACTATGCCACTTCATCTCTGATGATCTGGTGATGGCTGATCTCTTGTGTTCGTCCTGTGTTCTGTACCTGAATCAATCCTTGTCATATTTGAACTCTTACTTTGTTGTGATAACAACATTTCTTCTTCTTTTTCTTCTTCTAATAATACACTTTTAATAAAACAACAATAAAGATTACATAAAAATCCATTTTGGACCTATTTGTGACTAAAGTGAGTGTCAACATCAAGCTCAGCCATCACTGTACATCACATTATTTTATTGTCCTTTTTTTTCTTTCTTTCTTTCTTTCTTTCTTTCTTTCTTTCTTTCTTTCTTTTTTTTTTACATTCTTTCACCTGCTAACTAAAGACTTCTCTCCTCAAAGACAGAGATAGTCTACCCGGTCAAATCTTTTGGGTCCATCCCTTGATATAGCGCTCATTTCAGCCGATTATGGCTCCTTGCTAGAAGAGGGACTGAAGTAGGTAGTTCTTTCTGTACATTCTTTTGACTGAAATGTACTCTTATGTCACATTCTTTTTGATGTTTCTGATGATCCACCAGATAAAGTGAGTAATGGGCTATTCAGTGGCTCTCCTATATAATAGCTCTCCTTTCTGTCTCTGGAGTAATCATTTCCTAATGGCTAAGTCTTTCAACAGTTGTTGACATCAGGGTTGCATGATTTAACAACAAGGTGCCCAAGGTCAAAATGGCAACACTTATAAAAAACATTGGAATGACTTACTGTGCACTAAACAGGAAAAAGAGAGTGTGCAGGCATTTATGTTCAGTCATACAGCACTAATGTGAGACAAAAAATGCGGAACTGGTGCTAGGATTTCATGTAGTACCTGGGAGATGATGAATTCTACGGGTTCGTTTCTGCACAAGAAAATGTAAAAGCCTTGCCTGTTTACACAATTTAAATTTTGTACTGTGCATTTATAATATTTGGGGCCCAGCTCTCCATAAGATAATAACAATATGGATTTATGGGGTTTATTTACTCTTTGAAAGATAATGCATATTTACATGTCAGGTAGTGTTTTCCTCTTTAATGATATGTGATGGTATTTTAGGTTCAAATTCGATCTCAAACAAACTTACAAACCTTTTAATAACTTCAAGTTTAACACAAGGTTTACAATAATGTTGCATGCAGTGGATTTTAGCATAGTCAGTTAGATTGACTGTTAATTCTGGATTTCCAGTAGAGAATCCAATAATCCAATGATGCCTCTGGTCTATAGTATTGTTAAAGCAGTGGAATCATTTAGGCTCAGGAGACCAAAATGCTCTGGGGGAGTCTACGTGTCCTCAGAGGGCACCACAGAACGTGCCAACAACAACAACAACATTCCTGTTTTCAGAGCTTTCTACTATTCAGGCCTGAAACAACTATGAACATTCCATTTAGGTGGTGGGAATGGGACAAAAAACAATGCTAAGCTCCACGGAGAGTGATGGTAGCTAATCCACGGACTTAAAGCTGACATCAAGTCATGGTAAAAAATAAAATCAGTGATCTTTGCATTGTCCTCCTCCTACCATGCTGATTTGGGTTACAAGGTTACTAGTTCATGCTGAATAGACATGTCTATATTGGATTCAGAACTGTTTCATTCGGCTCATAAACAGACCACTAAAAATAGCACATTTTTGCTGTCTCTATATGGATTTTTTAATGGCAAAAGCTTATTTTAAGAACTCTGATGATGACTGAATGGGTCTTTGAAGAATGTTTTTGTTATTATCCGACACTTAATTCTTAAACATCTTCCTGATGTTCACATTTAGTTTCTAAATCTAATTCTGTTTCATTTCAGGCTTATATGAGATTTCAATCCTGATTACAGTTTAGCAATAATGAAACAAAATCACTGGAAGCAAGTCTGTTCTGTATATCAGAATTTCAGTGATGTGCCAGCACAAAAGAAGCATATTAAGTTTGTCCCTGGCCATTGAATCCCTTTATAAAGCATATTGTGTGGTGTGCTAAGAGTCCTGTTTCTCTGTTTTCTCAGGATGCAATTAATACATGAAATCATTCAGAAACAGAAATACTAGTATGTCAGCCAGTGGTTCTCAGCTTTTGTTGCTGATGTTAAGGCTATGCATTCAAATTTAACTCTACGATATTTTGTTGTATCAGTCACTTCATGAAAGGCAGATACCAACATGGACAGGTTGCGTGACATCCCCTCATCCAACTTGGCAGCATAAAAGACTGCATTAAATACAGTTCTGCTTGTGGCAAACACAAGTTGTTTGGCACAATATATTTGGGCCTATGCAGAAGCTTGATTTTTAATACGTTTATATATACAATTGAGATGACTTGAAAAAAGTGTCTCAATCAACCTGAATTCACCTTACGATTTTGTACAGTTTGGTACCGTTTTGGGTCACCAATTGATATCGACTGTAAAACCAGTTAAGAACCATTGGTGTAAGCTACAGATAAGTGGTAAAAGCCATTTGAAGTTTAAGTTTTCATAAGATTAAGATAAGATTATGAGACTGCTTGTTCCAACAACACATTTAATACCCCACAATATCAATCCAATCAGAAACACATGTAAGCAGGGTACAAATATTTTTTTAGCTCTTCAATATTGTGTTTGCCTGAGGTCTTTTGAAATCTAAGCTACAACATAACATTGAACAGCCTTACTGGATGTATTCATGCAATCCTCAATAATAAAAAAAGAACCTCTTGCATAAGGTCTCTTGAGCCATAAGAAACCCCTGGTGTCTTGGCCAACCACCAAACATTTCTCTAAGAAAAGAAAACAGAAGAATCATGAGAAACTGAGTTTTCTTTTCTTAGCGTATGTTTAGAAATATTGTCAGATAGAGTTCTCTTAATATAACTTGACCTAAAGTAAAATGAAAACATCTGTCATGAAGATTTGCTTTGTCTGTTCTTTTAAAACTTGTACGTCAACCTAAAAATGTACATCTGCAGGTCAACGGTTTTATTCTTTTTTAAAATTAAACATTTCAGAGCCTCTGAAGAGCCCTAAGTGCTGTTCCAATAAGAGTTTGCAGGAAACAGTGGCATTTTCTGGTGTCTCACTCTTTCTTTGTCTGTCCTCAGGTGTGGGGCTTGCCACAGTGGTGATTTCTTACGTGCTCTGCACCTACTACAACGTGCTCATGACCTGGGCTCTCTACTACCTGCTTCACTCGTTCAGCCCCTCGTTGCCATGGCAATCCTGCAACAACACGTGGAATGCAGTTGGCAACTGTTCCACTGGTTTTCCTGGCAATGCCACAGATCTGCAATCAGCCAGTCAACAGTTTTTTGAGTAAGTGACAGATTTAAATTGTTTACCGTCTTTAATGTTTACGCCATGTTTGGTGAGAACTCTTGACTTTTGTCAGAGGTTGATTATATCCATCCATGAGAACTCTTGACTTTTGTCAGAGGTTGATTATATCCATCCCTCCCTCCCTCCATCCCTCCCTCCATCCCTCCCTCCATCCCTCCATCCATCCATCCATCCATCCATCCCTCCCTCCCTCCATCCATCCATCCCTCCCTCCCTCCCTCCCTCCCTCCCTCCCTCCCTCCATCCCTCCATCCATCCATCCATCCCTCCATCCATCCCTCCCTCCCTCCTTCCATCCATCCCTCCCTCCCTCCCTCCCTCCCTCCCTCCATCCATCCATCCATCCATCCATCCATCCATCCATCCATCCATCCATCCATCCATCCATCCATCCATCCATCCATCCATCCATCCATCCATCCATCCATCCATCCATCCATCCATCCATCCAATAATTGTTCTGTGTTTTGTTTTTTCAGTCATAAGGTCCTAGAAATGACCACAGGGATTGAGCACGCTGGAGGGATTCGCTGGGAACTCTTTGGCCTCCTAGTCCTGGCCTGGGCCATTGTTTATTTCTGTATCTTTAAAGGGGTCAAATCCACTGGAAAGGTCAGAGTTCAGAGCTCACGTTATTTCTGAATAGATGCAATGTGTTTTAATTATCTAAATTAACCCACAATAGAATATTTAATCTACAAATTGATAGTTAGGGTTTTTGTCTTTATAAAAATATAAATAATGTGTTTGTGTGTATACAATAAGGCTCAGTATGTTAACTGTAATAGTAACTATATTTGTTCAAGTGAATAAACCTCAATGAATTTTAATCTAGTTGTTAAAGAAAGTGATAGGAATAAAATAAAATATACTTTTTTTTGTACCATTGTCCTTGTTATCACCAATAAAAATCCCTCTGTTGACTCTGTCCATAGGTTGTGTACTTCACTGCCACGTTCCCTTATTTCATTCTATTTGCATTGCTGATCAATAATGTCCAGTTGCCTGGAGCAAAAGATGGTATCCTCTTCTTCCTCATGCCAAATTGGAGTAAACTCTTGGAAGTCCAGGTGAGATAATTTGAATAAACAAACATGAGTCAAGTAGTGTTAAAAACAAACTAGAACTTTAACAGTCAACATTATATTATAGCTTGCATGCTACCGTATCATTACTGCAGCACCACTGAGAAACAACAACATTGTTGTGGGAATTGTGGCTGTTTACCATTTGACATGTAATTGGCACTTGGTGAGGTTAATCAGTGGGTCTGGAGCAGATTTTAAATAACTTTAACACTGCTAAATCTTAAAAAAATAAAAAATAAATAAAAAGCAGGTATCATAAAAACAAGGTCACTGAATGAATGCCAGGTTTTATTACTTTTATATTTATATTTCTCTTATTTCTTTTTGTGTTGCTTGTATTAATGCTTATATACATTGCCGAACCCAGTAATTACACATATTGTTTTCTTTTCATAAAAAGGATCTGATTGAGTCTGAATGTGTTAACTACAAAAATGTTGTGATTTAAATTGTGGTATTTAGATTGATTGACAGTACTATAAAGCCCATAAAATAAAGCAAACATTAAATATAATTCCTTTTAATGCTTTATTAAAACATAACATTTTGGATGTCTGTATATGATAAAAAAATATATATATGGACAAAAATAAAACCCTGCGCTTTGTTTGTCTTTGTTAATCTTAATGTTGTAGGTGTGGGTCAATGCTGCTGCTCAGATATTTAACTCCATTGGCATCTCCTTTGGTTCTATGATATCTATGGCCAGTTACAACAAGTACAACAACAACATCCTTAGGTAAGCAATATGGCAATGAAGTGTTAATAATACAAGCTATAGTTAAAAACATATTTTACATTTAAATAAATGAATGTATCTAAGTAAATGTAAAACTAAATTAAAAAAAAAAGTAAAACAAATGAGCTGATGTAACTATCCAACTTGAAAAAGCTTTTTATTTGCTTTTGAGTTAATTGCACTGATCAGAGCAAAAGGGTCTGTTATCTTCAAGAAATGCATGATTCTCCTCATCACTATTATCTTCTATTTTACAGGGACACATATACCGTCTCTCTGGCTAATTCAGCCACTAGTATCATAGCCGGCTTTGTTATTTTCTCTGCTATTGGGTACATGGCCCACATTCACAACCTACCTGTAGATGACATTGCCACAGATGGTAAGTTTTTTTTATTTTTATTATCAGTTTCTGCAGCTGTGAAACTAGTCCTCCCATGTCCTTGTGTTTTTCAAGGTTTGTTTACAAGCAGTAAACACATTGAATCGCTTGAACTGAAAAGACCACATTTTCTGTCTTATTTTATTGCTGTGTCTCCATTCAGCCAAGAATCACAACTCAGTTTTAAGGACCAGGATCACACAGGCAGGGGCGGAGCTGCATTAATACATTAATAATACAGTTTTCTTAATCTTTAACAATTCTTCAATAATTATTTTAAATGTGATTTGTCATGCATTAGAACTCTATCGTAATATTAATAAGAATATGCCAGTTCATCTCTTCAGTTACATTATGCTCTTCTTCGCGCCAATATCTGGATTCCAACTAGCGTTGCCCTTTTTATGTTATTACAAAAATGACTAAACAGCTATCCATGACACATCTAGACAGTCATTTTTAAGGGTTAGATCAAGTAACAAAACACTTACAAAATCAGGTTACCACTTTCTACAGTGTAATCGGATAAATTATTTATAACTTATGAACCTAACTTTTATACATATACTATCTGTCCTAAGATACAATATAAATCTAATCAAGAATGCAGCAAAATTGAACATTTTAAAACTAGTGAACCCTACTCTTACAGCTATAATATAATAACCATCTGTTTCACTTTCAAGATAAGATATCAATTTGAACAAAGCATGCTGCAAGAAAAATGTATTAAATCTGGACAATTAAAAAAATGACTAAAAACATGTCTTGCTCTAAGCCAATCACAACCAACAGCTCACTAAAATCAGTCTATAGAGGTTACTTTCTAGATTTTAACATGGTTATTGACATCCTGAAAATTCAAACCATTAATCACTTCAGACTCTAAGGCCAACAAAGAAATTGCGGATAGTCTTTTTTGAGTCATTGTTGAAGGGGTATACACTGTATAGACCATGGCTAAAAAGATGTTTGTGAATTCATTGCTTGTCTTATTGGAGAAAAAATATTTGCGTGGTGCCCCTGCCTTTATTTCCCATATGTCTAATCGGGTACGTTTTTAGTCTGGCGTTGGTTATGTAATATTTGCATTTAATATTTGTGAGCGAGTTTTTTGAACTTTACATATGTCATGTATGTAATGTATTTGCAATATTAGGTTGTCAATACAGAATTACAGAATACAGAATTTCTCTTCGTGATACAGTTATCAGGAGGACTTGGGTTTGATCTCTCTCTCTTGCTTTGTTTTTGTTTTCATTTTTTTTCACTTGGCGGCCGCTCACGCTTGACCACACTGCGCAATCAGAGTGGGCGCGTTAGGTGCTTTAGTGAAAAAAAGCAACCTTGTTAAGGCATGTCTCAACAGGTAAAAGTAGACTACATTCAATAAGTTTCCAACATAGCTGTGTTGCTATGTGTCATGAAGCAATGTAGGCTAACACTCTGTGTAGAGCGAACACAAGCATCTCACTTATAATAAATCCGTCCAAGGGATGTGCACTGGTCACATTATTTGACATGACGCCCCACAACTATTTGAGGCTGTTCACACTGGACACAAGGTGGTTTCTACACTGTAATGTGGATGTGCTTGACTGACCTGCCTGCAGTCCATTTCTTTCTCCTATTGAATATGTATTGCGCATCATGAAAAAAAGAATCAGACAGCAACGACCATGGACATTTGACAGCTGTCTTGTATCAGGCGAGATTAGGCAAAAATTCAGGAAATTTGTGCAAAATGTAACCTATTTTTGTAGGCGTTGATATAAATATGCACTGCTTTTGTGTGTGAAACAGGCCTAAGGAAGTCAACACCTTGTAAGCTAAGGAAATGAGAATGCAGTGCGGAAATTCAAGTTTCACAAGTTAAAATGAAGCGGGATGATAAATTAAAAGTTCTCAGAGAGAGGATAAGTGTGAGAGGAGGTGAAGGGTGGATAGGACTATGCCAGTGAAAGAGAATAAAAGAGACCATTCATGGAAGAAACAGAATCAGGAGGAAATGAGCAAAGTGGGCAGAGTAGATCAGTGTGAATACAAAAAACAATGATAAAAGAATGTCCTTGAGTTTTGAGCTTCCCTCTGGAGAACTTCACAGCAGTTTACAATATCAAAATATTTTTGTGTATATATTACATTACTCTAAGAAGTTGTCATTCAAGTCCATCAGTTTATACCCAACACAGAGATGCTGCCGCCCAATGAAACCTGGATAGCTCTTCGGCAGTGTTATACTTCAGAAAAAAGATTGTTTGCACAATGTTTGATATACTATTTTGTACGATTTGTTTTGTTTTGTTTTTTATTTTATTTATTTATTTTTTGAGGAGGCATTTTTTTCTCCTTTGCTTCCTCAGAAGAAAGACCACTGCCTCAACTGCGCTCACCTTATCAGAAAACGATTTCACCCAAGAGTCATCTTTCATTTCTCAGAACAGCAGGCAGATCTTTTTTTTAAGAAATGCAATTATAGTTGTGCTGTTCAGCAGCTTTGCTGAGTGTTTCCTCATCATAATAAATGGTTTAATGTCTCTGTCACTTTCATTCTTTCACTCTTTGCTCTCTCTCCTTATCAAAAATAAGACAGCTGCACAGCCTTTTCCAAGCCAGTTTCTCCAATTCTTTTTTCATTTTATTCAAAAACAAGGTAAAATGCTAAACATTAATTAGATTTGAAGTACTGTGTGAAAGATTTGGTTCTCCTTCTTGGCCAAGACCTTTGTTATTGTTTACGTTGGCATAATAACTAGAGTCATCTTTCTCTTGATCAGCGTGATATTTGAGTGTATGTGTTTTTCTGCAGGGCCTGGTCTGGTGTTTGTAGTATATCCTGAGGTGTTCTCCACCATGCCGATTTCTCAGCTCTGGGCTCCTCTGTTTTTCATCATGTTACTCTGCCTCGGACTGGACAGTCAGGTAGAAGAGGCCTCATAGCACAAGCATGCACAAACTAGCTCTGTTCTAAACCCTAGAAAGCTGCCCTTCTGTCTAATACCTACACACAGCAGGCAGGTACCTTCTAAAAAGCCATTCGCATAGGACAGAAAACCAACCTACTGAAATGCTATTTAAACTTATTATTCTGCTTCTTCTCTTTCTTCTTCTGAGACTAAAATTTCTGACTCTATCTCTTCTAAGAGTTTTAACTCTACAACCACCAAACTCGGCTCAGACCTTCAGGCTGTTCTGTGCTATATCTTTTCTAACTGATCCGAACTAGATATTAAAATATTCTTTTAATATCTAAAAAAAAAACTGAAGCAGCACATACAAAGAATTTTACAGCACAAACAAACAAGACTATTTTGGGTGAATTTGGAGCATGTGGGAGGGTACAGTATAATACAGTATATTATAATTACAGTATAATTCAATATCTAATATTTTAAAAACCGAAGGAGCACAAACGATTGAGACTATTTTGCTGACATTTTGCATTGGGTGGGTGGCCAACTGCATGTCATGCAGGTCAAGCACTTAAAACTTTGTCAAACCTTCCGTTCAGCCTTTCTCAGGAACAACTTCAAAGTTTGTCTTAATGAATTTATTTTTAATCTAGTTTTTTAAATTGTTTTCTCTCACTGCTTTTTCAGCATCTTATACTTAAATACATATGTAAATATTTTTATAATCAGCAATACTCTGGATTCTGTCCAACATATTAGATCAGTTTTGTCACAGTGCATTCTGCAATTGTCTTCCTTATAAAGTATAAACATGATGCTGCCTTGGTAAAGTTTGGTAGGCCACAGATGGCAAATTTGCTCATTTTATGTTCTTTCATCCGTATCATAAGTTTCTGCAGCTGTAGGCCCAGTCTTCCCATGTCCTTGTGTGTTCTCAAGGTTTGTTGATAAGCAGGAAATTCATTGAATCTCATGGAGTAAAAAAGGAGTATATTTATCATCTGATTTTATTGCTATGTTTCTGTACGGCCAAAAATCACAATTCACAGGACCAAAATCACACAGGATTCTTATTTTCTCTTTGAGCTGTGAAAAGCTGTTTCCTCATTGCACACACAGGAAAGGCGCAACTGTAAGGGAGTCAATTGCAAGCAAGATCCATACCCATGTGTTTAGATGAAGCAGGATTATACATGTCTCATTGTTGTGTATGGAAAGGTGATCAGGAAGTGCCCAGCTCACCAGGTTTTGCAACAGAGCTGAATGCATGTGTTTGTGCAATTTGTACATTCATATCTGATATTGGACTATCATTTTGGACTATTGTTTGTGTACAAGTATATATATATGTATCTTTGCAGTTTGCCATGGTGGAAGTGGCTGTAACGTTCATCATGGATGGCTTTGGAAAGAAAGCTTTGCGAGTTTTTAAGAGGAAGGAGCTGATTGTTCTGGCAGTGTGCAGCTTTGGCTTTCTGCTGGGGATTCCTCACATTACCAGGGTGAATATGCTCTATTTTCACATTATAAACAAGTATTGTATTTTTACTTTTGAGATTTTGTTATACTTGGATCAGTTGGATTTTATACAACTGTTCTAGAACTGTTCCTGGCCTAAACATAATTTTAGTTTCATAAGAAATATTTAATTTAGAGATATTATATCTCAGTATTTTTCGGTATATATTCAAGTACTATATTCAATATATTTTTTTAAAATTCAAAAAGTAAAATACATTAAGTATAAATAAAGTCATGTGAAAATGAATGGAACTAAAGTATTTGAAGGGAATGATATTAAATTTTAAATTTGTATTTATGTGCACCAATTTAACAATACAAATAACAAAAGGATATATCTATCTACATATATTTTTACTAAAACATTTTAATGTGTGTGTGGACTTCACTAAGCATTTAAGTAGTGAAGCAAATGTATAAAAAAATCAGTTTTGAATGAATTCATTGAAATGGACAATCTGAACTGATTCACTGAAATGAACCATTCTTACCAACTTTATTTTTTATTTGTGTGTGTGTGTGTGTGTGTGTGTGTGTGTAGCCCTTGTTTTGATTATAGACATGAAACCTAACCCTTATTTCAGTACTAATGAAATAATATTGTATGTGTGCAGGGTGGGATATATGTGTTTCAGCTGATGGATCACTACACAGCTGTGGTGTCTCTAATGTTTCTGGCCTTCTTCGAGGTGCTCGCCGTCACTCTCATATTTGGTGAATGTCACTTCCTTCAGTGTGCACTTTAGACAATAGAAAGAAGAAACTCATTGTACTGCTGCTCCTATTGAAATATGACGGTTCATGCTTTTCCTTCTCACTTCTTTCTTGCTCTCTTCCACATCTCACTCTCTCACACACATGCAGGAGTGAGACGGCTCAGTGTAATGGTGGAGAAAATGCTGGGAAAGAAACCAAACATCTTCTTCCGTATCTGCTGGCAGTTCCTGTCACCCATGCTTGTGCTGGTGAGGAAAAAAACATTGTGATGCTCTGTATTCGATATTGACAACTACATCGATCGGTGTTCCAGAGTAAATAGCTTCAGAGTACACTTTTTGCCAACAAGCCTTTTTTTTCCATTAAGTAGCAGTGAAGTGACATAAAAATCAATAACAAAACTAACTTGTTGTCAGATTGTATTGTGCACACATCCTTTTACGAGGAATCCGGACATCCTAAATGCCCTTGCCTTCCTATAACTCACTTTTCAAAATTTAAGGACATTCAAAATTTTAAATAGCATCGAAAAAGGTTTTACATTTGTTGATAATTATAGATATTATAAAGTGGAGCCCAGTGTGTGTCTTTTCAAGTACAGCTCTGAGAGGTTGGGTGGGGTATGATGCTTCGCTTTGAATTAAAGGGATAGTTCACCCAAAAATGAAAATTCTGTTAATATTTACTCAGGTTGTTCTAAAAAAAGTTTCGGTAACACTTTACAATAAGGTTTTATTAGTTCACATTAGTTAACTACTTTAGTTAACATGAACTAAGAATGAACAAAACTTCTACAGCATTTATTAATCCTGGTTAATGTTAATTTCAACATTTACTAATACATTATTAAAATCAAAAGTTGTTAACATTAATTAATGCACTGTGAACTAACATGGACAAACAATGAACAACAGTATTTTTATTTGAAAACATTAACACAGATTAATAAATACTGTAACAAATTGCTCATTGTTAGTTCATGTTAGTTAATACATTAACTAATGTCAACAAATGAGACCTTATTGTAAAGTGTTACCAAAGTTTCTTTGTTCTGTTGAAGTTAAGTCAAGTCACCTTTATTTATATAGCGCTTTTTAGAATGGAGATGTTTCAAAGCAGCTTTACAGTGATAAACAAGAAAATTAATGATTCATTGATGCAAACAGAATTCAGTTCTGCTGTAAAGCAACTTTAATCAGAAAATAGTGTGATTGTTCAGCTGAGGTCAGTTCAGTGTTGATTCAGTTTCGTACAATAACTGTACGAAATTGAAATTGTAATTTAGAGTAAAGATCATCAAAAATGAAATGAGTTCAATTCAGTTGTAAAGCAGCTCGTCATCTTCCAGCTCAGTTCAGTTCTCATTCCAATAGTCTCAGTACAGTCAAATCAATAATATTGCAGAATATGAAGTGTCCCCAACTAAGCAAGCCAAAAGGTGACAGTGGCACTCAAAAAAGGAACCCAAACTCTATCAGGTAGCAGAAATGGTGAAAAAAAAAACCTTGGGAGAAACCAGGCTCAGTCGGGTGGCCAGACGAACGAACATGGTGTGGTTTAATTCCAGGCTGCATCACTAGTCAGATTGTGGATTGATCATTCATAGAATTTCATCCAGTTCCTACTGCTTAAAAATTGGGATATATTATGCTAGAATTCAGTGTGGAGGGGTCAAAGTTGGCCATAAGGTCTATGCAGAGAACTTGTCTTTTTCTCATGGTTTTCACTGAGGATCTGTGTCATATCGACAAGGTCTTCACAGGGGATCTGTCTCTTGGGCTTGTCTTATCATGGTCTCCGCTGACATTCAAGGCTGTTGTGGTCTTCCAGATGCGAGTCCGCCATCTGATCTGGACGCGGACCAGATCTGGCTGACTACGGCGACCTTGGGATAAGGATACAATACAAGTGTAGATGCCATTGTACTTACAAAATACATTGGATATTATGGAAATTAATTGTACACTGTAAAGCGTCCTTGAGCTCTGGAAAGGCGCTATATAAATAAAACGTATTATTATTATTATTATGGAAAGAGTTCCCTGTTCCAGTTGACCTAATTTATGCAGCCTAATCTTTAACAGATTTGAATTATAGAAATGTGATAGTGTGTTATGTGAATGCTAGGTTAAAAAGATGGATTTTATTCTAGATTTGTAGATAAACAGGAAAAGGATCTACCACCCACAGTCAATTTTGATATTCTATGTTTTATCAACTGGCCAGAACTTTGAGACCGCAATAAACGTGAAGGACCATAATGCAATAGGAGCTCTCTCAAGTACTGAGAAGCTAAACCATGTAGAGCTTTGTAAGTTTTGAACACAAACAGAGATATTTTGAAGAATAACCAGTAACCAAACAGTTGCTGGTGCACGTTTTTGACTTCCATAGTATGAAAAAAAATACTATGGATGTCAATGGGGACTATAAACCGTTTGGTTACCCACATTCTTCAAAATATCTCCTTTTGTGTTCAACAGAACAAAGACACTCATACAGGTTTAGAACAACTTGAGGGTGAGTAAATTATTTTTGCGTGAACTATCCCCTTTAATAATAATGACCTCTTTCCTGTCTCTCTCTGCAGGGTATTCTGATCTCCAGTATTTTTCAGTATACTCCAGCTCGATACGGAAAGTCTTACGCTTACCCGCTCTGGGCAGAGGTGGTCGGCTGGTTCATCTCTCTTGCCTCCATCATCTGGATTCCACTTGGGGCTCTACATGAGCTTTGGACCACCGAAGGGTCTCTCCTGCAGGTATGTACAGTGCACAAACACTCCCTATATCAATATTTGTTTTGTTTCTCCATGTCAGAATGAATCCAGTGCCTCTCTCTCTCTGTTTCAGAGGTTGAAAAAGTCCATAACTCCAACTGTAGATCTGGAGTCTCTTTCAGAGAAACCATCTTCTGAGTCCATTGCGCTGTTTACTTCTACTTATACACCTGCGTGTGTGTGTTCTTAATATGTTTACTCATTAGAAGTGCAAAGTAGTTCTGCTTAAACTGTAAAAATATAATTTTATTCAACTATTTATATTGTTTATTGCATTTAAAATGAATGCTGAAAAGTACAAACATCAAAATGGTCCCAGATTTACAAAATGGCATTAATATTGATGAAAATCATTTTTTTTTTACTTATTGAATTACTTTTTTACATATATTTATTTGATTTAATGTCAGACATTAGAAATTTTATGCACATTCTTCTTCAATTCAAGAAATGTAAAATATGACATTCTAGTGAGAGATAAATGGCAAGATTTTGGTTGGTTTTCTCCGTTATTTAAGCTTTAAAATGATTAAGCATTGACCTTTAAGCCTTGTTGTATTATATATTTGGATACACTGATTTGTAGGGCTGATGAAACCTAGAAATGATGTTTAGAATATTAGGCTCAACATACTTGATTTTATAAAACTTCATTTCAAAATTCAAAAACTGCACTTAACAAACACCTGCACAAAATGTTTCCATGAAACTCTTTAATTCCATGTCAGCATCAGTTTATTGTGGTACAACAACATTCCCTCTCATAGGCTTTAGCACAGATCAGAAAAAGAGCTTTCAGATGCCTTTGTGTTAATAGAGGTTAAATGAACTGAGCAACTTAGTTACAGCTTTTTATGATGCATGCAGGTTTTGCCGTCTACTTTGTTACTTGAACTGTGGCACATATTCTAAAACATACATAGATGGTTGAGTAGTAAAAAAAACTGCCCAAGTTTACGGATAAAATCAGGAAAAGAGGAAAGGGTGTAAATAAAAATGTGTGTGCCCTTTTTAATATGCACTTTCTGATGTCACCTTTAAGGCCTATGCATTCTGATATAAATCATGTTTACTATTTTTAATTTTAGTATTCACTATTTTGTAATTTAGAGTAAACAGAACTTTTTTTTTCTTTTTTTTTTCTTTTTTTTCTTTTTTTATAAAGTAAGCCAAAGTTTATATCAAAATGTCCATGACACTAAAATGAGAGGCATATTTAGAAATAAAATAGTTTGTTTAAAATGTGCTATGTTCAAAGGAATTGAAGGATTCTGGAGGATTGACAAGACAATACAACAGAATACAGTTGTCATATAATTAGTAATCAGTAATAATCTGTGAAAACTGTCTTTATTAGTTGTACCAAACCATAGCACTGCTGTTATAGTTTAATGTATGTATATTATTGTCATATGTCATCTTTTTTTGTTATCTCAAAATGTAGATACCACAGAAGGATAATCATTTATTATCATTTAGGATAATCATTTACACAGTTATCCTCTATTGTGTCATCATTGACAGACTATAAAGATAAAACCTCTTTTTATATATTTAAAATACCATTTTATGTCATGACTGGCAGTTTCATATGCAAGTGGTCTTACCAAAATAAAAGGCTTTGCGTTGTCAGTTTCAGATTCTTTTTCATTGTATTGGGCAGAGTTCCATATTATGACTTGTAGTACTGCCGTTTCACCACAAGATGTCACCCCAGCTCAATTAACTATTGACATTCAGTCATTCATTTGGCACAAACACGCCGTTCATATGAAGTAACTTTTATTATTTATATACTTTATATAATTATATAATATTATTTCTAGTTATATAATATTATATTTGATTGTTATATTTTAAATATTTGTAAATAAAAATCGATTTCAGATTTCTTTTTTTCTTTTCTTATTAAATTGGCATAGAAGAACTATCAAATTTATTCTTATAATGTAACAATGGCCTAATTTGACCTAAAGTGATTTCATTTAAAAACCAAAAAAACAAAGTGTAAAAGTGCAAACGCTGTTGATAATTCACAAGTTTAGCAAAAGATTTGAATGTGCATATTATTTGTCACTTTGCAATGTGGGCTGGGGGTTGTATGAATAAAGAGTGATTGCTTCCTCTGGATCACTTGCATTTCCTGTGTCTGTGCACTATGTAACTAAAAAGCGGAAGCACGAATAGAAGTCAGTTGAGACTGCAGTTCGGATGGCAGATCAATACCCTCGCTCAGTGCAAAAGCAGGCTGAATGCCACCACAGCGGCTCATTTATAGCAAGCAGCAGATCAATACGCTGCAGCCTGCAATGGAGCAGTGCCTCGGTGGGAGAGATGTGCCACACTGCTGTTAGCTTGGCTCAAATATTGTGTGCAAGCAGAGGACAGGGACATTTGGATGTGTGTATCTACAACAGAAGCATGTTAGTTATTTAGGGACTGGAAAGGCTTCAATACATGAGTGTCTGTATAACAGAGAGTGTGTAGGCTTTGGATCTGTGTGGCATTGGGAAGTGATATCTTTGTGACCTGACAGGACCGAATGCAATGAGAGAGGATCTCTGGGAGGAGCGCAGGTCTTTGGAGAGCTGCCCTAGGTCTTGGCCGACCTTTCTGTGACCTCTGGCTGATCTGTGGGATACCTTTGCAAATGAACTCCAGCCAAAGCGGCCTTCTCTTTCTCTTCCCTGGCGTGGGAGAGCGCAGGTGCACTATATCACACTCAGTGTCGCTGCAGGGGAGGCTTCGCATCCAGTGGAAGAGGAAATCAGGCATAAAGGGAAATGAAGACACGTGTCCTTTTTTTCCCTTACACACGCACACACAAACAGGCAGTTTTCAGCATTTGGTTTGGCTTCCAGTGAAATAGCATCTGTAACTACTTTCACAGTTGTCCAGTTTTAGCCCAAGAGCTGATCCTGTGATATTGTTGTAGGCCTAATATCTCAACTGTTTCTCTTGGTAACATTAGCGAAATTTTGTATGCAAAAAAAGGTCCATCAACCAATCAGCTTCCCGGTCAACGTGGCCACTTTGTGTGACCAACTTCAGCCCGATCCTGTGGATTCCTATTGAATATTGAAATGAGTGAATTTCACCCTGGAATGTAATCACAAATCTAGACCGCTATTCGATTAGCAAATACAGATGTTTGATGAGGGGTAAAGTGTGCAGTTTCTGCATTGTAAAAATAATGACTTTTCTTCCACTAGTTGGACAAATAGATAGTTCCGCCACAAATTCACGCCATTGGTTGAGAAAATGTTGATAGAAGGTATTTTAACAGTCCAAAAATTACACCGTTCTCTTGCTTTTAAATTTTTTGCAAAACAATTTTCATATGTTTTGCATATAGAGTTTCGGAAAAGATCTCAAATATGTCTCACCTTGTGCTCATATTTGCCAGTTTGCTATCAAAAGTAAGACAGCTAGTATTTCAAGATAAAAAATATCATCATATTTTCTATACTGTAAATATATCCTGTTATGGTAAAAAATTACAGCTGGTTGCCAGAAATTCAGAGTAAAAAAATATGGTGACAATATTTCAGGTATTATGAATGGCATATTGGTGCCTGTAGCCTACAACTTACAACAATATATTTATTTCATGAAATGATATATTCTTAATATACCAATAAAATAGACTGATGACCACCATAATAATACAGAATAATGGTAAAACAGAATCAGAGTTTATATAAAACTACTTATATACATGGAACAAAAACAAAACACGGTCAGGGAAACATACATTACACTAAAATAAATAACATGAAATATAACACACAAATAAAGAGTAAGCAAAACTATTTCAAGAAAATATATTCATATGTGACGTGTCACGCAAGGACGTCTGGAAATGTCTTTGTAAATTATATGGTAATTCATAGTTTTTTGGGGAAAAAAGCATCAATTTGACAGTAATTTACAGTAATATTACATATAATGCATTGTTCAACCATTTAAAATTGTTCACTGTACATGGTAAGGTAACTTAACCAAATTTATAGTTGTTTTCTGTAAAAAAAATTACAAATGTTTTTACAGTGTACACAAAATGATATGAGCTATGCAATCCACAATCATTTTATCGCTCTATATTCTTACTGTATGTCAACAATTCTCTCACTTTATTTTTTAGTAATTTTTGGAAAATGAGACAAAGTGGATACTGAGAATTGGGTCTTTTGATTTATGAAAGAACAACCTTTGAACAATTATTTCCTCTGTGATGCTAATCAAGGAAGACAGCAATGGCTAAGATCAATTATGTAAACTGCAAGCAAATGAATGAATGAATGAGTGTTTAAACAAACAAGGCTCTCGCTACTGTGGATTCCCATTAGGGAATGAAGGGGCAGCTGTGTTAATGTTAACAGCTGAGTGTACAGAGTCTGCCAATCTGTGTATTTGTGCCTGCCTTAGAGTTTGCTGAAGGAGAAGGTTTGTATGTTTGTATAAGCTGTGTGTCTGAAAACGATGATAAGGATGAATCAGAGCAGCTCAAAGGACACAGAGAAATAAAGCTGAAAATACACACTCTCTCAGTCACCTTTGGTCTTACCTTTCAGTCTGGTGCCAGAGTGATTGTCTGTGTCCTTCTCAGATCTGTCACTGGAGGACATTCTAGATTTACTCTCTTCAGTCTCTCTGAAAGACTGTGATGCCAACAGAGTGGTACTTCATCTATGGGCACATTTTAAACTCTCTTACAACACACATTTCTCACTAGTTTCTTTAATCTACTAACAATACAGCCAACGATACATGGAATATTTATTTATTTTCATTGACCACAGTGTCATTTCCACCACATACTGTATTGTATATTGTGTGTGATATCATTCTGTGGGGGAAATGACCTTTTAAAATTTTTGGGAATAACATGGTTGATTTTGTTTCGTTTTGCTAAGGCTAGTTTCATAGCTAGCATTTATCCTAAATACGCACTTAAATAATTTTTGTATAATTTTGACAAAATTACAGCTTGATATACTGTTCACAATTGAAATTAACATTCTTTTTCTTCACACATTCTTCATTTTAAGGGCCTTTTATTGACACTATTGTCTCTTTGGTAGCTTTTCATAAAACTTTATTTGGGGCATTATTGTTGACCATGGTGAAAATAATGATAATCATAATTTATGTAAAAAATCATTTAAATCATTTAATCTAAAATAATTATGAGTGAAATAAAAGTTTTAAAAAGTTAAACATATTATAAAAACCCCCCAAAAACCAATAAAAACAAACAATATAAAATAAATAAAAAACCCTGGGAAATTCTGTACTGTACTGTACTGTAGGAACACCAAGATACTGTCTGTGTCTCCTGTTGACTATATTTGACTGAATGTGGATTAGAGGTCAAGGGCTTGATCTGTTACCAAAGGCATTGCTGGTTGTTGAGAGTTTTATTTTGTCTTTGTACCCCACATGCTGCATTACAGAACCCAGTGCACAAGTGTAAATATACTTGCCTATTTATATTTGTTGCAAGTTGAAATGTTGGTGAGTTTGTGAGCAGTAAAGCATGCAGATGTGACCTTTGGATGAAAGGTTGCTATGATGTCTCTGCTTACTATGGTGATGAATCTGCTAAGAATATTTGTGTTGGGTTTTGTTTGTGTGTGTACCGACTATAAACCATGCTCTGTGCTCCTAAAATAGAGCTTGCCTAAAGTGTGCATATTTGTGTGACTCCACTGTTCACAGGATTTTAGCTGAGTGCAGATCTTTGCGTTTTAGCCTCTAGTCAGCTAATTGTATCTGTGTAATTTTTTGGATAGGTTTTTCCTCCCACTCTGCATTACAATGTTCGTGAGTTTATTGTTTGCCACAGTCTAATGAGAGAGTGAGTTGTGTGTTATTTGTCTCTGTGTAGGAAGCAACAACAATACATCGTGCTGACCTCGGGTTTGACCTTTTCTGCTTACAGGAAATCAGCAAATGAATGCAATCCTTTATTCCTAGCCTTAAGTCAGCAACAGCAGAGCAAAGCATTTGCTCTTTACTTTCCATTTCAATAATAGCATCTTGCTTATCAGTTTTCAACAAGATAATACGGTTAAAAGTACTCCTGTGAATAACATTTCTGTTCTATGCAATGAGCTTTGTGTTTGGATAGAATGCCAAACACAAAGGGGCAGGGGCACTTGCAGGGGCAGTCGTGGCCTAATGGATAGAGAGTCGGACTTGTAACCCAAAGGTCATGGGTTCGAATCTCAGGTCCGGCAGGGATTGTCGGTGAGGGGAGTGAATGTCCAGCGCTCTCCCCACCCTCAATACCACGACTGAGGTGAGACCCTTGAGCAAGGCACCATACCCCCAACTGCTCCCCGGGCGCCGCAGCAATGGCTGCCCACTGCTCCGGGTGTGTGTTCACGGTGTGTGTGTTCACTGCTGTGTGTGTGCACTTGGATGGGTTAAATGCAGAGCACAAATTCCGAGTATGGGTCACCATACTTGGCCACATGTCACTTCACTTCACTCAAAGATTAAGCCACACTGGTATAAGAGTGATAAAACTAATCAATACTATATAGAGAAGCTCAATCCTCACTTAAGAGTATCGATACTAAAAGGTTTTAACTAGTCTTTGTGTTACATGATTTACTTGTATCAAAATGTGAAAAAAAATACATAAAATCCACATAAGTATTTGTATTGGCAGTAATAGCCTTGAAAAATGCCATAAAAATTATATTTTATACATACTTTATTTTTCAGATAAATTAATTTGGGATTTAGTGTCTAAATATATTTATGATTAGTTAAAAATATTTAATTTACACCCATTATATAAATCGATATAATATCTTTGGTTTTCACAGCCATATTTCAATTTAAATAGTAGTAACTGTTCTCCTGCTAAAAGTTTCAGCATTAAGTTCACTATTCATAAGCTGATTTAATTATTGTAAACATTGTGACTCTGCAATTCTTTCAAAAGCATTACTGTTTCCTGCATAAGTCACTTAATTTGAATGAGCATGGCAATTCTGAGGTCGCCCAATTCAGTTGTGTGTATTTTGCTTTTTATATGATCATGAAATATGTAGTTTTTGATGCCATCATTTTCATTCCTTTAACTGCCCATTTGTCCATGTCAGATAGCAGGTCAACTCATTTTGATTTCTGAAGTTTATTTTGTGAAACCTCACAATGCAATGATCCTAAAAGTATCTGCTAATAATCCTCGTTCTCAGCCTTGCCAGATGAATTGCTTGAATAAAAACACAGGAGGCTGTTCAGAGAAGAAATAATGATGGAAGTCTAGATTTTTGCATTTATTCAACAGCCCAAACAGTTTATTCTCATTCCCTATGAGGGGTTTTTTCCCCCAGTCGGCTGCTTCTTTTTTCCATGGGCTTCCCATATTGCTAGCTGAATGAGATTTAAGCCCCTATTTCCTGTCTGCAATGCAGATAGTGGACTGACCTGATCATCCCTATGAGCCATGAGCCAATCACACATCCCAGCACAGTCCCTGTGAGCTGCTTCATCTTGGTGCTGCACATCTACATCTGGAAAATTGTTTTTGCCTGTCATTGTGGAATAATGTGGCAAATGTTACAAGTTCATATTAAAAACTTAAGTTAAAAAAAAATATACCTGCAAACAGCAATTAATGGGTTCAAGCATTTAAGCATATGTGTAAAAAGGTATTATGTTTTATTTAGTATGCCTGTAACTTTTTAGTTCAGAGATGGATTAGACCATTTACAGCCGAGACAGGTAATTTATAAGGAAATTATTGCATTTTTCATCTTTATAACAGTTAAAGTGTCACCCATAGCCTGATCTCCATAAAAGTTAGCATGCTTCTTTAGAATCAAGTGTCGCATGTGCTCACTTAAGCTCTAAATCAGATAGGAAAAAGGCCATTTTTAGTCATTTCATGTGATTTACCAGAAATATGGCATTTTACACCTTTTTAACAGTTATAGCCACACCCATGGCTCGATCTCTATAAAAGTTTTCATGCTTGTTTAGAATCATTTGTTGCATGTGCTTACCTAATGTCATGAAGTTCTGAGTTTTTGTTTGGGAACACCCCTNTTTTTTTTATAATTATTGACCTAGAGAGTCCATAGAATTGTGCTGCATTGGTTTTATCGAGGTTGAGTAAAAACCCTCCGACTAGTTCATGAAAGTAGGTTTTTCAAATAATCTCCAATATTTAATGAATGATTCGATTGACAGCAGTGGTCCTAAAGGCAAAGGCTCAAATGAAAGCAAGAGTACCCTCAGATGATGCTGTAATAGTATATTGGTGATTCAGTGCGTATTTGTTTGTGCTCTGGAGAGCATCAAATGTTTCTATTTGCAACCAGCTTTTGCAGTGTTGAGGAATGTAGCCAATTAAAGGTGTTTAAATGAGTCAGAATCCACTTACCGCTCAAAATGCCAAAGTTTTTGTTCAGTGCTGAGTTATGCAAGCTTGCGAATCCTCTTATTTTAACAAAGACACGATGTAAAGAGATTTATTGTACATTGTAGGCAGCTTCATTGATCAACGGCCACATACACATTGCAAATGCAGAATTCCCTCTAGAAACTGCAATGATTGATAGTGACCATAGCAATTGATGAGACAAAAGTCTGATATATGTGCGTTTAGGCTAGAGCACCCGATTTGATTCTGCTCAATAACACATTATCTGCATTTTATGTTCATTGCCAGTTTATTCTATAAAGACTATGTTAACAATCTCCGTTTCTAAGTCCTCATTAACCAACACAACACAAATAGTCGGGTCCATTAAAATTCTTGGAGTGGGCCACGGAAATGTATGTATTTGTTTGTGTGTTCCACAAGTTGGAAAAGGTTGGGAACCACTGTTATAGAACAAGATAACTGGAGCTTACGGTAGAGAGAGAGAGTCTGTCTTCTCTAGATGAGGCCAGAAAACTTGTAAATTGTGACATTGTGTGTGTGTGCTTTATAGTGCTGGTCATGAGGGCTGATGAGTGGCAGGTGTGCGTGGTTAGTACTCTGGTGACTGTGAAGGCTGAGTGAATAAGGGAGAGTCTGGCGTGATGGTGACAGGCGGAAATATAGTGTGAGGTTAAAGCTATTTATATCCTTGTTTGGTAACACTTTATTTTAGGGTCTTTTAACTAGTTGCTTATTAGCTTGCATATTACTAGAATATTGGCTATCTATTAGTACTTATTAAGCACATATTAATGCCTTATTCTGCATGACCATATTCTACATTCTTAATCCTACCCAGTACCTAAATTTAACAACTACCTTACTAACTATTAATAAGCAGTGAATTAGTCGTAGTTAATAGTTTATATGTGATCCCTATACTAAATTGTTACTCTTTGTTTTATAACTGGTGGCATTAAAATAACAAGCTCTTATGAAACTTTTATTTGGTGAGATTACAGATTTTCAAATTTAAATTTTAAAATAAATTTTTACTTAAAGGAACGCTCCACTTTTTTTGAAAATAGGCTCATTTTCCATCTCCATTCAGCCGATCTCCGTGTCTGGCGGTATCACTTTTAGCATAGCTTAGCATAGTTCATTGAATCTGATTAGACCGTTAGCATCTAGCTCAAAATTACCAAAGAGTTTTGATATTGTTCCTATTTAAAACTGGACTCTTCTGTAGTTACATCGTGTACTAAGACCGACGGAAAATGAAAAGTAGGAACTATACTCTCATTCCGGCGTAATAATCAAGGAACTTTGCTGCCGTACCATGGGTGCAGCAGGCGCAATGATATTACGCAGCGGCTGTGACCCCCTGTTTGCACGGGGAGCATGCCTTGCAACCATGGAGACATTTGTGAGAGACGCTGCATAATATCATTGCGCCTGCTGCACCCATGGTACGGCTGCAAAGTTATTTGATTATTACGCCAGAATGAGAATATAGTTCCTAGCCATATCGGCCTAGAAAATCGCAACTTTTCATTTTCCGTCGGTCTTAGTACACGATGTAACTACAGAAGAGTCAAGTTTTAAATAGGAAAAATATCAAAACTCTTTGGTAATTTTTGAGTGAGATGCTATTGGTCTCATCAGATTCAATGAACTATGCTAAGCTATGCTAAAAATGGTACTGCCAGACCCGGAGATCGGCTGAATGGATTCGAAAACGGTAAAACTCAACTGTTTAATTCTAGGGGAGTTGGAAAATTAGCCTTTTATCAAAAAAAGTGGAGTGTTCCTTTAAATGTGAGTGGTACTTGCCCATTCAAAACCCATTTTGCAAGGCTGTTGTGGGTGATTGCTGGGGTGTTGCTATGCAGTTGATAAGGTGTTACTAATTGGTTGCTTTGACATTCTTGATGGTGAGTAGTAATGAGTGCATGGTTCATCTCTCCCTTCTCTCTCTCTCTCTCTCTCTCTCTCTCTCACATACACACACACACACACACACACACACACATACTTGTATATATGGTTTACGGGGACTCTCCATAGACGTAATGGTTTTTATACTGTACAAACTGTACATTCTATCCCCCTAAACTACCCCTACCCCTAAATATACCCATCACAGGAAACTGTCTGCATTTTTTGAATTTCAAAAAAACACAGTTTAGTCTGTTTTTAAGCCATTTGGTCTACGAGGACACAGGAAGTGTCCTCGTAAACCATGTTTACATTGTAATACCCATGTCATTATACAAATTTGTGTCCTCATAAACCATATATAGTACAAGAACACACACACACACACACACACACAGAGAGAGAGAGAGAGAGAGACACTGTCTTTAGTATGCCTGCCAAAAAGTCCCCAGAATGGTTTATGTAAACATAGATTGGGCTGTTGAAATATGAGAAAGTCAATTGAATAAACCGTTTGACCGTGCAGCCATATTTATACAGTACTATCTGCAAGTTTACAGTAAATTATTTCTGGGATTAATTCCATGTTGCATGTTTTCAATTATAGCTAAATATTTAACTTCATAACATTTGTCTTTCATTTGATGCTTTAATATTTGGACAATTTAAAGCCTTTACAATATGTGGGATCTTTTATTATCTTGGGGCATAGGTCTCCATTTTCGCTCTGAATTACAACATATTTGTGCAATATCTCTCATACTTCAATGTGCAATATAAAATGCCATGAGTTGCTTTTATTGGACTGGCCTCAGATTAAATGTCTCCATCTGATCCAGTGTCAGGGTCCAAGTGAAATGTGATATACTTGTAGAACATAAGAAGTCATATATCAAAATGTGCTGGCAGGAAATGAGATCACTTAACTTACGTGTATTGAGTTTCAGCTCCCTTTAAACAAGACAGATTTTACTGTCTGCTGTGGTGGAGGATTTTAAAAGTAAGATTTTATTTCCTTTATTTATTTATTTAACATGAAAAGTGTGTGTAAAACCTGATGATCACATTCTCCAGCATTCAATAATGATCCACAGAGGATTTTGTGCTTTAATGGAAGCAGAAACATCTGACTGTTTGTAATTAAACATAGTAAATAGTAAAATGTTACATTATATTATTGATCTAGAGACTTGAATCTAAAATATTTTTATTATTCATTTTATGTAAAAGCTTGTTTTCTTCCCACCAAATTCTAAAATTGTCCAGGTTTAAATGCAAAAACCCCCCTGCATTTTGCACTGTACTTGTACTAATATACAGTATATCAGTGGCTCAGTGGTAACATGTTATATGACACCGATGCAGGCTTTAATTTGTGGTTTCAAATTGTAAGTGACTTGGTAACTACGAGTTCACTGTAGTTCTCTTGAGATTGTCAACTGAAGATCAGATGAAGTTTTGAAGATACAGAGAAAGTCTGAATCTTCACAGGGAATTTATTATGCAATGCTCATGAAGGTTTTATACCAAATTAAATGCAAATGAGATGTTTGTTTGTCAAAGCTGAGCTAACATGAAAATGTCAGACACATTTCACACATGACTGCTTGTCCACAAATCAGTGCATCGATTAGCATTTGTCAGCCTTGATTTAAATGTGAGATGTTGTACTATTGGGTCAATTCATCATGTTTTTATATTCCTGAAAATGGGCTGTGATATGGAGCGTATGTGCAGTGAATTTATGAGCTGTCACTACACCCTATCAACGCTCCCATGATTCTCTGCAGTAAATTCAGAAAAGCTTGAGCTCTCTCAGTGTAATTTTACCTGATTTATCAGTCTTATTATCAGACAGTTGTCACGGTTATGGACTTTTATTCTGTTTTGTTAGTTCCTGTTCTCTGCTCCGTTCAGTTTTGGTTTTCTTGGTTCCTTGGTTCTCCTAGTTTGCTTCTATGGTTACGTATAATTAACACCTGTCAGTCATTATTTTCATCTAGTATTTAAACTCCCTGTTTTGTTCAGTCCCTTGTCAGTTCTCATTTCCATTTATGTGGTTTGTGTTTTTGCCTGTGTTTCCCTGGATATCTCCTGCATGTTTATTTCTTGGACTTTGTTAACTCTATCGCCATGCGTGCTGCATGTCATATCTGTCACAACAATATGAAGTCTAGTATTTAAAGGAAAAAAAGTCTAAATTCTGTCCTTCACTCATAATCTCATGTCGTTCAAAACCTGTATGCTGTGATTCTTTATATACAAAAAAGAGAGGAGAATTACAAAAACCCTTACACAGCTATTTTTTCAAATAAAAAACAAACAAACAAAAATGACAATAATTGCTCAAATACATGAACATACTTGTAAACAATGAGTAAGAATCTGAAGATCCTGGTGGATGAGCGCAGATCTTCCTGTTCTATGGCGGAACCGAATGGTAAATGCAAAAGTCAATCTGAGTGATCTGATCAGTCCAATCCAAGCATGCTCCTGCTGTAAAACAGTCCCCGATTGGTCTTTACTCATTGTCCCTTCCCTTTATACCCACCCACCATAGCTGAGATCCACACTTTATATTCAGTGACCTTCCAGAAGTTGTCAAATGACATTAGAAAACACTGCATCATCAAGACTCCATCAGATCTTGGATGTCGTATAGCTTTAGCAAAGCAGCATGTAATGCCACTCTGGATTATCTCAAGATTTACGAGTTGTGTTATGTTGTGTTTGGGCTTGTTTCAATCAAGAACATCTGCTCCAAATAAATATACACCGATCAGGCATAACATTATGACCACCTTCCTAATATTGTGTTGGTCCCCCTTTTGCTGCCAAAACAGCCCTGACCCGTTGAGGCATGGAGTCCACTAGACCCCTGAAGGTGTGCTGTGGTATCTGGCACCAAGATGTTCGCAGCAGATCGTTTATGTCCTGTAAGTTGCGAGGTGGGGCCTCCATGGATCAGATTTGTTTGCTCAGCACATCCCACAGATGCTCGATTGGATTGAGATCTGGGGAATTTGGAGGCCAAGTCAACACCTCAAACTTGTTGTGAGTGAGTGAGTGAGTGAAGTGACATGTGGCCAAGTATGGTGACCCATACTCGGAATTTGTGCTCTGCATTTAACCCATCCAAGTGCACACACACAGCAGTGAACACACACACCGTGAACACACACCCGGAGCAGTGAGCAGCCATTGCTGCGGCGCCCGGGGAGCAGTTGGGGGTACGGTGCCTTGCTCAAGGGTCTCACCTCAGTCGTGGTATTGAGGGTGGGGAGAGCGCTGGACATTTACTCCCCTCACCGACAATCCCTGCCGGACCGGAGACTCGAACCCATGACCTTTGGGTTACAAGTCCGACTCTCTATCCATTAGGCCACGACTGCCCCTTTTAGTGCTCCTCAAACCATTCCTGAACCATTTCTGGGTGCATTATCTTGCTGAAAGAGGCCACAGCCACCAGGAATACCATTTCCATGAAAGGGTGTACATAGTCTGCAACAATGCTTAGATAGATGGTATGTGTCAAAGTAACATCCACATGGATGAGGATGTGAGCATCAGAACTGGACCATAGAGCAATGGAAGAATGTGGCCTGGTCTGACGAATCACGTTTTCTTTTGCATCATGTGGATGGCCGGTCAAACCTTGGGTCATCTGTATACTATATCCAGTGTAGAGAGCGTTAGTGATTATAATAAGTTTTTGCTTTTGACGCAAAGCAATGCTCACATCCAGTGGAAATAGTCAGCTGTTAAGTGACTGAATGCCAGAGGGCGGGGCCTATGGTGCATTGATGCACAACTATTTGTCAATGGTGGCAGGAGGTCTAGACTAGAGGCAGTCATATGCAAATGTATTTACCTGTGTGACGTCACAGGTCACCCTATATCAGAATGAGCTGTTTTTGGAGCTTGATTAAATAAATGATTTGTTTATAAAGAGGAGGACGTTTTAAGCTATGAAGCTTACAGGATATTTTAATGGTACAAAGACCTCTATTTCAAAAGATCAATGCAAATTTGATTTCTCGTGTCATCACCCCTTTTTGGTGGAGACAGTGATAATTTTTTTTCAGGATTCTTTGATGAACAAAGTTCAAAAGAACAGCATTTATTTGAAATATACATCTTTTGTAACATTATAAATGCCTTTATGGTCACTTTGATCAACTTAATGTGTCCTTGCTGAATAAAAGTATTAATTTCAGAAGTGTAATGTAAGTATACGTCTAGTAACCCTCCTTATGAAGCTAGAGATAGCTATGGTTTTGCATATGACATTTTTTTCTAAATTTTACCTGACAACCTTTTATTGATTTAGGACATTTACATGATTACTCTCTCTCTCTCTTATGGATCCTATTGTCTATTCACAGATAAAAGGACGATTAATAGTTTAGTGGTGTAGGATGTCTTATTAAAATAATCCGTTTTGAGTCTTTAAACCAATCTATCGGCCTTTGTTCTTCCATAATAGCCCTCATTTTAAATGACTGGTGCCCTTGAGGGTCTTAGCCTGAAATTACTGCAGTTATTAAGTCATCCTTAATACCTCGCAGTCAGTCAATAATAATTGCAGTGACCATTTTTATAAATGAACTTGAAGCATTACAATGGCAAATAAAGGCACATATGTGTTGAAATAAAGAGCCATAGAATAATATGGCTGACTGTCAATGTGCCTTATTCATGAAACACAAGCAGAACAAATTTGTGAGTAAAACATTTGCAAACCAAATATTATGTAAATCGTCACACTGAATTGAATGCAGCAAGTTGTGTTATAATGGTTTTACAAGTAATTTACACAGAAATGGGTTCTGCTCGCGTACATGAACAAGGCTTAAAGTTTAAAGTTTTTTTTTAAACCTACAGAGGAAAACAGAAATGTTGTCGGCATGTGGAAAAATTTTAGAAAGTGTAATTATTATAATGCCCCCACTTTTCTAAACTATTTAGGTCACTGCAGTGTTCACATGCACAACTGAAGTCTTTAATCTCAAGAGAGTTTAGCGATATCTGAAGAGAGGTAAGGGGAAAGTGCTGACTGGAATCTTGACACTCCGGGTTCCAATCCCTCGTGGAATGAATCCATAGCCATCACTGAATGATTTGCCTAATAAAAGCTGATCTGGTTCTGTGGGCCAAACAATGAGCATTTCCTGAATTTTGATAATGAGATCTACATTCCAGAACTCAAACAACGCTGTGCTCCTGCCTGATAGAAATCACATACTGGATATTTCTATTTCTGTTGTTGGCTTTGTGGATTAAAGGCGAGAGTTTACGATAATCTCGTTATTTATTCATCTGACTGCTAATTAATTCTTTATGTGCCTTTAATAATTCACACCCTATTTTTTTCTGTCATTTTCTGCAAGAGCCAAGATAAATAATTTATCCCAACAGACTTTTCTTACTGTAATAAATGTTGATTGTTATATCCAAAATATTCTTGTTTTCCCTTATAATATCTGTACCTATAGAAATCTATGATACTGGAACATAATATTTTTTAATTAGCAAGCATAATAGGGCTTTTATTCTGTGCATGTGATGTGTGCATGACTTCCTTTTTTTTTTTAAAGGAAACCTTAATATTTTTAGAAACCTTAATATTTTGCTAATTGGTAAAAAGAGAGTTATTTTATTAAATAAAAGCTGACCTTAAATTATGCAATGTGGCATGAAACAATGTATCAAATATCAACTGTTTAAGCAAAAGACATTTCATTTTTCCTATTTCTGATATTTTGTAACTGGTACAAAAGATGACATGAAAAACATGCTCTGGAAAAAACATATAGTAGGCTATATATGATATAGTATATATAGTAGATATACTGAACATGTGACTTTTTTTGAGGGCAAGAGTTTCAAAGTGGAAAGTGGGAGCTTATTCATTCACTCTGAAGATCTTCAGGAGGGATTTACATATACAGTCAAATTGAGAGAACTAATTAAGACACGAAAAAACATCCTATAACATTTTTTTTTTCAGCCAAGATTTGTAAATCTTTCAGTAGTCTGTTGTTTGTAACTGAAGATGTTCAGGACAAGCATAGACAAGCATTTCTTCCTATTTATTTTTTTTCATCACATGATGAATCTGCATTTTGGCAGACAACAGCTCAACAGACGTCTGTTTTAAAATACAGGGTGAGTAATTTTCACTTCTTTATTTGCTTAATAAAAGGCTACTTTAAAATATTGCGTTTGTAGTGTACAGATGCTGGTCATATAATTAGAATATCATCAAAAAGTTGATTTATTTCACTAATTCCATTCAAAAAGTGAAACTTGTATATTATATTCATTCATTACACATAGACTGATATCTTTCAAATGTTTATTTCTTTTAATTTTGATGATTATAACTGACAACTAAGGAAAATCCCAAATTCAGTATCTCAGAAAATTAGAATATTACTTAAGACCAATACAAAGAAAGGATTTTTTGAAATCTTGGCCAACTGAAAAGTATGAACATGAAAAGTATGAGCATGTACAGCACTCAATACTTAGTTCTGGCTCCTTTTGCCTGAATTACTGCAGCAATGCGGCGTGGCATGGAGTCGATCAGTCTGTGGCACTGCTCAGGTGTTATGAGAGCCCAGGTTGCTCTGATAGTGGCCTTCAGCTCTTCTGCATTGTTGGGTCTGGCATATCGCATCTTCCTCTTCACAATACCCCATAGATTTTCTATGGGGTTAAGGTCAGGCGAGTTTGCTGGCCAATTAAGAACAGGGATACCATGGTCCTTAAACCAGGTACTGGTAGCTTTGGCACTGTGTGCAGGTGCCAAGTCCTGTTGGAAAATGAAATCTGCATCTCCATAAAGTTGGTCAGCAGGAGGAAGCATGAAGTGCTCTAAAACTTCCTGGTATACGGCTGCGTTGACCTTGGACCTCAGAAAACACAGTGGACCAACACCAGCAGATGACATGGCACCCCAAACCATCACTGACTGTGGAAACTTTACACTGGACCTCAAGCAACATCGATTGTGTGCCTCTCCTCTCTTCCTCCAGACTCTGGGTCCCTGATTTCCAAAGGAAATGCAAAATTTACTTTAATCAGAGAACATAACTTTGGACCACTCAGCAGCAGTCCAGTCCTTTTTGTCTTTAGCCGCTTCTGACGCTGTCTGTTCTTCAAGAGTGGCTTGACACAAGGAATGCGACAGCCGAAACCCATGTCTTGCATATGTCTGTGCATAGTGGTTCTTGAAGCACTGACTCCAGCTGCAGTCCACTCTTTGTGAATCTCCCCCACATTTTTTAATGGGTTTTGTTTCACAATCCTCTCCAGGGTGCGGTTATCCCTATTGCTTGTACACTTTTTTCTACCATATCTTTTCCTTCCCTTCGCCTCTCTATTAATGTGCTTGGACACAGAGCTCTGTGAACAGCCAGCCTCTTTTGCAATGACCTTTTGTGTCTTGCCCTCCTTGTGCAAGGTGTCAATGGTCGTCTTTTGGACAACTGTCAAGTCAGCAGTCTTCCCCATGATTGTGTAGCCTACAGAACTAGACTGAGAGACCATTTAAAGGCCTTTGCAGGTGTTTTGAGTTAATTAGCTGATTAGAGTGTGGCACCAGGTGTCTTCAATATTGAACCTTTTCACAATATTCTAATTTTCTGAGATACTGAATTTGGGATTTTCCTTAGTTGTCAGTTATAATCATCAAAATTAAAAGAAATAAACATTTGAAATACATCAGTCTGTGTGTAATGAATGAATATAATATACAAATTTCACTTTTTGAATGGAATTAGTGAAATAAATAAACTTTTTGATGATATTCTAATTATATGACCAGCATCTGTATTGTACGACACCAGCATCAAGCATTCTCATTTCAGCTGAATTATTTGGATTTTCTGTCCAATCAAATGCTCTCTAGAATCTGAAGTGCATAGTGCATTATATAAGGGATTGGATGGGGATCTGCTATTTTCACATGCTGCCACTCGGCAATATTATAAGAAAACATGGAATTAGTTTCCAGTGCTATGCTGATGATACTCAGTTATACATTTCAACACAACCAGATGAAATCTCTAAATTATCCAATCTGACAGAGTGTGTTAAAGAAGTAAAACATATCGATTCATATCCGTGGAATCGTTCCGTATCGATTATAAAGTATTGCTAATGACCTATAAGGCTCTAAATGGTTTAGCTCCTGTGTACTTAACTGATCTTCTATCGCCCTACAATCCTTCACGCTCTTTAAGATCACAAAACTCTGGATTTCTGGTTGTACCTAGGATAGCTAAGTGCACTAAAGGAGGGAGAGCATTTTCACATTTGGCTCCGAAACTCTGGAATAGCCTTCCTGATAATGTTAGGGGCACAGACTCGCTCACCCAGTTTAAATCTAGATTAAAGACGCATCTCTTTGGCCAAGCATTCACATAATGCATCTCATACCAGATCAATTGCACATGACTATCTTTGCTTAATGCTAAGAACAGCAGCTACGCTAATTATTCTCCATTTGCTTTTCTGTTTTACCTCGGGACACCCGAGGTGACTAGAGAGGACATCATCTTCAGTTTGGATCCAGCCTCTTAAGAAGACCTCAGATGACCAACACCTATGAAGAGATGGCGCCAACTCCTGCAAGGACTTCAGAAGACGCAATCATCTGGATCAACATGCACATTGCCCAATTTCTATATCCTAATTATTGTTAATGTAATTCATTTTTCCAGGAGTTCATTGCTTCTACCTTCAGTTAAACTGCTAACAGTGATTGTAAATTAATTGCCTAAATTATTACATTATTTGCTAACTGCATTCTTTAAATTGTAATGTTGACATGCATTCTCTGTAAAGCTGCTTTGAAATGATATGTATCATGAAAAGCGCTATACAAATAAAATGTGAAAATGTGAACTGGGAACGACTCTGTTAGTGTAAATTCCATTGGGGCGAATGAAGTCTGGTTTCACATTAGTGTCATGTGAACCGCCGCAGCGCGCACACAGTCTGCTCCTGTCCAGAGACACGATAGTACAGAGCGGATCATATGCATGAGTCGGCGCATAACAGAAAACGTATTGAACCCATTTGAATTCTGATAAAGTTTGTATACTACCCAAATTTCAAATGAATCCCCTTTAATTCCTGTAAATTCTTGTTAAATGTCCAACTTGGAATCCCCAAATTCCCTTCACTCTAAAAAATATCCGTAAAAATAGGGCACAATGAATGTACTGTATTAAAGGTGCTCTATGTAAGAATGAGAGCTAGTGGTCGTAATGGGTACTGCAGTCCAAATTCAAAATATTGTATGCCCCGCCCCCTCCTCCTCAGACTCGACGCTCTCGCGGGTTGCCAGTTTGAAGACACGCAACAGGAGCGAGCTCAATTGACATTGGAAGGTGAGGAGACTTACACACTGTAAGATAATTAGTTGATTTATTTATTTTATGATGAGTTGATATCGCGTTTTAATATGCTCCTGATTTTTAGATGGATGCTGAGGCGTTTTAGGTCGGGTAGAATCTGCGATCTCTGACCCAGTTTGTTCACTGGCTTCCATGGCTGCAATTTGCTGCATGTGTTTTCCGCCAACTGGCAACCCGGGGTGGCGAAATACTATTGGGTAAATTGGCAACGTGTGGTCTTGCACAGACCGAAACAAAAACAGAAATTCCGACACGGAACGCAAATTTCAAAGTAAAATAACTGGCTGTAGCAATGTTTTTCAGAGAATGTGAACTGAGCATGTTTAATAAATATCTGCAAACATATTATGGTATTTTTATGCTTTAGTACAGTCAAAAACTTACAGAGAGCACCTTTAATTTGACAGAATTTTCCGTATAAATTTTTTTACAGTTGTTTTACCTGTATTTTGAATTTTGTGTTTTAGGCTTAACGGAAATGTCCGTAAAATTACTGGATAATGTCCTGGTAATTTTCTGCCAGTAAATTATCCGTTTTTTTATGTTTTTTGTTTTTTAGCTTACCTTCCCATGGAACGTTTCTGAAAATGTTAAGCCACTTTGCAACCCTAATTTCAGACATGTGGATACAAGGACTGGAAAGTCTGTGAAAACAAACATTGGCCTTTGAAAGTGCTTAAATTAAACTTGAACTAAATTTATTAGAGTAGTATGGTGCTGTTACAACAGTGCTGCTGATTTAGGGGAAATCAGAAAAAACTTGAAAAAAACAAAAACCCCAAAACAAAAAAACGTCGTGGGCAGATGGGTCATGATCACATGGGTCGTGATCACGAGCAGACAGCCCTGCATGATGAACGTGTGAGAAGTTTGGAGCTGTTTAACTAGCTCAGTGCCAGGTAAGTGCAAATTCAAT
Source organism: Anabarilius grahami (assembly GCA_003731715.1). Classification (NCBI taxonomy): domain Eukaryota; kingdom Metazoa; phylum Chordata; class Actinopteri; order Cypriniformes; family Xenocyprididae; genus Anabarilius; species Anabarilius grahami. The sequence continues at coordinate 1,599,180 of RJVU01073043.1, read as the reverse complement.
GATGCTTGGCTCAGTATTGAGCTACATAAAATTGGTTAATCATAGCTATGTACACACTGCAGCTAAATTTGGTTGTCAGTTAACCTTTTAATGCAGACTAATCTTGTTCTGTACACACACAGTTCAGTAAAATATGGGAGTGACAACCGCATTACAACCGAATTTACTCCTGAAAAATAGTGACAACCGCATTTACAGAAATTCAGTGTGTACGGAACCGAGTTGTTAATGATGTTTTTAAACGTGCATCAGATCTCTTCTGTATGTGCAGTGAAGAAACCACAGGTAAAGCAGCACTAGCTGTGACTAGAGTGTTACCAGATCTTTCTAGAACAAGCCTATGATAAACAAATAAATCCAAATGCTTTTTGCTGAAAATAAGATCAAAATATTGCTGTTTTCTTTAATAACTCTGTAAACTCGATCGGTGTAAGCCGAGTTTAAACAACACGATCAAAAACTCTTGAAATAAGGTGAACATGGCAACACCGCGAGAGCACGCTCTGTGAAGCAGCGTATAAACTAAACACGACGCCTCTGTCCACTCTGCTTTGGTTAAAATTGCTGAAAAATAATGAATATTTTGTTGCTGTTATATTACTTTTATGACAATAACTTACCCCAAAAGTACCAAAACGTTGCTATGGTATGCTATTGCAAGCTGTCAATAATCAGAGTTTCGAGAATGAGTCGTGTTCCATACGTAACGATAATTTAGGAGATTCACTCCCGTATTTAAAAACGGCTATCACTCCTGAAACTTTTACAGTGTGTACGTAAGCGCAGCGCTGCTGTGTTTACAGAGGTAACTGGGGAAACCACTATATTTCTGCTATTCCATAAGCGTCATCTTCTGTAAGAGATTGAATTGCATTTTTATTTAGCGCGTCTTACATTTTATTCGGACCAATGCGAAAATAGACCCGTATTTCAACACAGCTTGCATGCAGCGCTGTAAATGTTAACCGGTGGATTGTTAAGAAGCTAATGTGATTTCCAAAATGTTTTGAATAATAAGGTACCTTGAATATTATATAATCATATTGTAAATTAGTGTTTATAATCATTAATAATTTTAAATTTCATCCATTTTCTTATATGTTTTAATGGCTAAAATCTGTTTATTATAATTTTTAAAAATATGTTTTTAATATAATTTTTTGTCAAAACTTGTATTATTTGAACTGGTGTTGAAAACCAATTTTACAGTCATTTTATGGTTTAGGCCCTACCATAAACACTAATCTTTGTGCAGGTGTTAAAAAAGGTCTTAAAAGCCTTAACATTAATTTTTAAAAACCCTATAGATACTCTGTATAGGTGGTTAACAAATAATTGTTTTAATATTTTGAATATTCTTAATGCCTAACAATTACCTTATACATGAATTTTGCAAATGAAATATGAATATAGTATTCTCTCTATATTTTAAAGGTGCCCTAGAATTTTTTTTTAAAAGACGTAATATAAGTCTAAGGTGTCCCCTGAATGTGTCTGTGAAGTTTCAGCTCAAAATACCCCATAGGTTTTTTTTATTAATTTTTTTAACTGCCTATTTTGGGGCATCATTATTGTCACGAATACAGCTTCCCCGGTGCATCCTCCGGACCACCGGAGGGAGCCATCACCCGAATACTGACATGCACCCATCTGGACTCCATTTCCCATAGGCCCGCATTCCTGGGATTGATTACAGATGCACCTGCACCATATCACGCTCACACTATTTAAGACCTTCACACACACAGATCTTCGCAAAGTCTTGATTTGCTGTAAGTGATCATTTCTGAACGTTTCTTTGTGGATTGATTCTCTGTTATTACCTGGACTGATTACCTCCGCGGCCTGCCTTGACTAGTGCCTGTTCTCTGACTCTGTGATTGTTTGCCGCCTGTCTTGATCTCTGCCTGTGACCCGACTCTGATTCTCTGCCGCCAGCCCTACCTTTGCCTGTCCCTGTACACGGTATTGTCTTGCCCTTGTCTGTTTATTGTTGCTTTTATTAAAACTGCAAATGGATCCACTGTCTACTGACCCATCATTACAGAAGACTTCGCCACTCAGCGATCCAGCAGCTTTGGTCCAGATCTCCACGGAGTTATCAGCTCAAGCCAACCAACTAGCCATGCACCACCACCAGCTCACATGCCTCACCTCACTCACGGGGGAGCTGGTGAAAACTCTACAGGGCCTACGCCTCAATCCCGCCGAGGCTCCCACGCCACCTCCTGTTGTTCCTGCCACACCCACACTCGCCAGTCCACCACCCATGAATCCATGTCTGGCTCTCCCGGAGAAGTTCGTTGGAACACCAACTAAATGCAAGGGCTTCCTCCTTCAATGTTCGCTATATGTGAATCAACAACCTTCCTTGTATTCCACGGATGCCAGTCGTATTTCCTTCGTCTGGTCCTTATCGACTGGCAAGGCGTTGGATTGGGCCACCGCCGTCTGGCAGGATGACAGCTCGGTGTTCCCCTCATTCGCTAACTTTCTACAACGATTCAGAGAAGTGTTTGAACACTCTGCGGGCGGCTTGAGCCCGGGTGACCAACTACTCTCCTTGACTCAGGGTAAAGCCACGGCTGTAGAATACGCTTTACAATTTTCGCACACTGGCAGCACAAACTAACTGGATAGAGGACACTTTGAAGTTGTTGTTCCGTCGGGGTTTGTCTATGGATTTACAAGCTGAACTTGCATGTCGAGACGAGGGCAGCTCGCTAAACTCTTTCATCGAACTTGCCATTCACATTGACAATCTGCTACGCAGTCGGCGGCCCACTCAGGCAACCATCCCCCGCAGCCCGGTCCCTGAACCCATGCAACTCGGCTACACTCCCCTCAAGCCTGAGGAGAGGGAAAGATGCCAACTGCATCTGTGCTTCTACTGCGGTCAAACTGGTCACATCAAGGTCAACTGCCCGATTCGTCAGGCGTCCACGAGTTCCAAAGCAGTGAGTCCTCTCCAGCAACAAAATTATTCATCTAACTGCCTCAAAATTCCCATCCAACTCTCCATTAATGAACAGTCCATCTCCACACACGTGCTTCTGGACTCTGGGGCGGCTGGGAATTTTATGTCTGACACTTTCATCAAAGAACACAACATTTCACTAATCGACTGCCATTCTTCATTGACAGTGGAGGCGCTAGATGGAAAACCAATCGGAGGGGGGAAAATAGCACATATCACGTCTGAACTCAAACTTCAAATCGACATCCTTCATCATGAAATCATCAACTTCTATGTCATTCACTCACCCCATAACCCTATCATCCTTGGTCTGCCCTGGCTTCGCTCGCACAACCCGCACGTATCATGGAAGGAGGGAGAAATACTCCAATGGGACAGTCACTGCCACAACCACTGCCTGCAGCCAGTAATACCACTGCCGCTCCGATCGGTAAAACTCCATGCAGAGACCCCTGAGGAACTGAACATTCCTGCCGAATACACCGATCTCGCAGTGGCCTTTAGCAAACAAAAATCCACCGAACTTCCTCCTCATCGCTCCAGTGACTGTGCAATTGAGCTATTACCCGGAGCGGCGCCTCCCAAGGGTCGAATCTTCCCTCTCTCTCAGCCCGAAACCGCTGCCATGAAAACCTACATCGAGGAGGAATTAGCTAAAGGGTTCATCCGGCCGTCCACATCACCAGCATCCGTTGGATTCTTCTTTTGTCAAGAAGAAGGACGGAGGTTTGAGACCTTGCATTGATTACAGAGGCTTGAATGATATAACTGTAAAATTCCGCTACCCCCTACATCTGGTGCCAGCAGCTCTAGAACAGCTAAGACAGGCTAAGTACTTCACCAAGTTAGACCTCCGGTGCGCTTACAATCTCATTCGCATTCGGGAGGGGGACGAATGGAAAACAGCCTTTTCCACGACCACTGGTCACTATGAAACCCTCGTTATGCCGTTCGGCCTGTCCAACAGTCCAGCTGTATTCCAATATTACATTGTGGCGAGGGGGGCGTGGTTCAGCGAGGTCTGCAGCGGGAGAGAGCGTCAGGAGACGCTTGGTGAATGAGTGGGGTGAATGTAAATCACGAACACCTGTTTCTCGTTCCAGTGATTGGCGCGGAGACAGGATAAAACGCCGTGAGAAGCAGGAGTGTGTGAGAGAGAGGGGAACTGCTGACTGAGACACGACAACCTTTATGGAGTGAAGCCCTTTGTGGATTATCTGAACTGGACATGGAGTGAAGCCCTTTGTGGATTATCTGAACTGAACCTGGAGTGAAGCCCATTGTGGATTGTTTATTTTGTTGTCGTGCATTGCACAGTGTTTTCTGTTAAGCCGTTTGAACATTAATAAAAACTCAGTCAGCAGTTATTCGTCGACCCTGTCTTCTTCCTTCCCATACTTACGAACTTAATTCTACTACACTGGTGCCGAAACCCGGGAAGGAAGAAGGGTGGCCGCTGCCATGCAATCGTCGTCCTCCACCCCATTTGCGGACATCATCACGTCCCTCGCGGTCCTGCATAGCGAGCAACATCAGGCCCTGCTGGATCTTCGCAACGACCAAGAACGCTGTTTCCGAGCCATCGTACAGACCCAGCAGGAGGACCGCGAGAGGTTCCGGAGCTGGTTGGACCGGGAGGTTCCCACAGAGACCATCGGGCAGCCGGCTGTGCCTGTCCACCTGCCCCTGAACAAAATGGGTCCTCTGGACGACCCCGAGGTGTTTCTCGACCTCTTTGAGAGGTCCGCCGAGGCGAGTGGTTGGCCGCGGGACCAGTGGTCAATGAGGCTGGTCCCGCTGCTCTCAGGTGAATCACAGGTGGCGGCACAGCAGCTGCCAGTTCAGAACCTCCTGGTCTTTGACGATCTACGGCGGGCCATCATCCAGCGGGTCGGTCGGACCCCAGAGCAGCACAGACAGCGCTTCCGTTCCCTGGACCTGGGTGAGTCCGGCCGGCCCTTCGTGATGGCCCAACAGCTCCGGGACTCGTGCCGCAAATGGTTACTGGCTGAGGGAAGCGACGTGGATCTGGTCATCGATCGCGTGGTGCTGGAGCAGTTCGTCACTCGGCTCCCAAAGAAAACAGCCGAGTGGGTCCAGTGCCACCGCCCCACGTCGCTGGACTCAGCCATCCAGCTGGCGGAGGACCACATGGTGGCGTGCCCAGGGGTCGGCGAACCCCTTCC
>RJVU01073043.1:1569433-1584884 GCA_003731715.1 Anabarilius grahami | reverse complement strand
TGCCCACTGCTCCGGGTGTGTGTTCACGGTGTGTGTGTTCACTGCTGTGTGTGTGCACTTGGATGGGTTAAATGCAGAGCACAAATTCCGAGTATGGGTCACCATACTTGGCCACATGTCACTTCACTTCACTTAAAATAAAGTATGTTGGAGATTAAAAAGAATTTGACACTCTCTCTTTCCCTCTTATATTTTTATATAGTGTTGGAACAGCGATCTTCTCTGAAGAAGAACTGAGCACATTTGTGTTTGTGGACATGCATGCATCCAGGGAAAATCCTGATCTCGTCAGTCAAGGTCTGAACAGAAACCAATCTTTGGAGAAGTTCATTTATTCCCAAAGGTGGACAAAAACATTGTTGGCTTTTTAAAGACTATTTTTGTTATCACTTTTACTCATGCTGTGGAGAAGATGGAGTACAGACATTGATAATGATCAGAAATGCTTCTTGAGCAGCAAATCCTAGAATGATTTCTGAAGGATCATGTGACACTGAAGACTGGAGTAATGATGCTGAAAATTCAGCTTTGATCACATGAAGAAATTACATTTTAACATATACTCACATAGTAAAGTTATTTTAAATTGTAATAATATTTCATAATATAACTTTTTGCTGTATTTTCTGTATCAAATGAAAACCTTGGTGAGCAAAAGGGACTTATTTTAAAAATATTAAAATGCTTAGTATTTTCCAAAATTTTGGCTGCCAATGTACATCAGTCCAACAATGTTTGGAAATAAGTAAAACTATTTTGAAGGTAGGGATGGGTCATGTTGCCTAATGAGATTGAAAATAACTGTTTTGTCCTTTGTTGGACATCCTTTTTGACTGCTTAAAATTGTATTGTTATATTCTGCATTGAATTTAATTATTGATATTTTATTGTAATAAATTGACAATAAGAAAAACAACCGATGACTTTTTTCATTTTTTCAATTGCTAACGTTGTGTAGGATTTTAGATACCTTTTTTAACACAATATGTGTAGCCAAGGGTAACACAATGTTACACATCTTTTACACGTTTACACATCTTTGTGTTAACCTTTGACACATTTACTGTGTTAAAATCCTTAACACAGTGACTGTGTAGAAACCAACACAAAAAACGTTGTCCCTAAACTCACCCATTGATGTGTAAGAATTGAACACAGTTTGAGTCAATATTAACACATCCTTTCTAAGAGTGTTGGGTGTGCATTATTTTCGAAGAATTCCACGGCCTGGAGTCAATTATTCCGCTTATACTACGGTTAACACACCTGAAGACACTGTTCCGATGTTGTATTTCAAGACATTTGTCAGGTTTTTGTCCTTAAAACACTCTTGCCTGTGGGACTAATTTCTTACGCATCTCATCCCAAGCCTCCGTTGCTAATTCCAAAACGTCATTTCAGAACTAGTAACGGATGCTTGAGCCTTGATAGCAGAATAATACAGTTGATAGAGTTATTAACGCAGTTGAGAGAGAGAGAGATAGAGAGAGAATAAGCATATGTGAATTAGCCTACCTGAGTCTGTGCGTCTCACAGCAGCAGTGTCTCTACTAATAGCAAAACTATAGGTTTATCTACCTCAAGAACCGCACAGTTAATACCTTGCTAGTGAGAAATGTCATGTATCTTTTAAGTTGCTAAACTATTTTACTTATTAATTCGTCAGAGCAGCGCTGACAAACCGTTTCTGTGCGAGTGTGTCTGTATTAACATTGATCAGCCAACATAAGCAGAAGCTCAACCGAACCTGAATGACGCACAAGAACCTCTTCCGGAAGCTCGAACGTGCTGCATAACCAATGAGGTTCATTCTCGTGTGTTATGCAGCACATTTGAGCCTCCGAAAGAGGTTTGTTCTTGTTCATTCAGGTTAGGTTTCTGCTTATGTTTGCTGATCAGTGTTTATGTGCGAGTAAAAGCCTAAATTAATATGTTCATATAAAGCGATCGAGTATCTTCAGAAAATTTGGACTAAACCACTCCCTTCATATGGATTAGTTTTACGATCTCTTTATGAACATTTTGAAGCGTCAAAGTTTCAGTTGCAAAGGCAGTCTATGGAAGGAAATCTGACTGTCATCAGAAAGATCTTCATGTGTGTTCTGAAGAAGATGAACGAAAGTCTTACGGGTTTGGAACGACATGGTGAGTAATGACAGAATTTTAATTTTTGGGTGTATTTACTGGACTAACATTTTAAATTCATGAACTACAGCGGTGGTTGCTAAAATCTTTTAGAATATTTTCATACAGTGCGTAGAAAATAAAAAAGTTATAAAACGGTACGCACATATATATTAAAACACAGCACTGCGGCGTAACTTTAACATCAAGTTAATAAAATGTAAGTTGTTTCTATATCAGAAAAAAGATTGCCTCTCCGAGTCCACATTCTAGATTACTGCCATGTGAATATAATCAGCCAAATGTATTTTTGATTCCTGTCAGTGTTTTTGCAAAAGAGCAGAATGAACTGTTCGAGCAGTCGCGTTTTATTCATATCATCTCGATTTATTTATTTATTTAATAATTTGTGTCATGCTGTGTCTGTGTGAGAACTCTAGGCAGTGCTGTCGGGCGGTGCGGAGCGCGAGCGGACGCGCGGCTGCTGCTGTTGCTGTGAACCGCAGGGATGTGAGACACGCGCTGTGTACGCGAGAAGAGACAGACAGGACAGGTCTCCTGACAACATCAAAAGGACGGGACACCTTTCTCACCTGATTCTGACCGTCTGTGTAAAAGAGTAGCAGGTACTATGTGGCCGCGTTGTGGGTGCGTGCGTACGGCTCTGAGCTCGCGACGATGTAAAAGGCTGCGCGTACGGATTCTGCGGCAGCTGTAATCGGGAATAACTGGGATTGGAAAACTCAGCGGGGCATGGAAAACCACGCTAATCACTGAGCAAATAATCAACCAGACAATCGTTTGCAGACGTATTCATTGTGTGCGCCTCCAGGCGCCCCGTTCTTCGATCGATTACCACAGTGGAAGAGACACACAGAGCATTTGAATGCGAATTTACACTCTAGGGGTTCGGTGCAAGAGATTCCGTAGTTTCTGCCCTGCTCAGTTCAAAGCTGCTGGAAAGACCTTATAGTCAGGTAAGTCGTCAATATAGGCTTCAACTTTATCATTTCGTCAGACGACAAGAGTGTAAAGTACTGAATGAGGGTGACGTTTCAGGAGCAAAGTGAATTGGAGTCTGCATCTATAATTCATATGTCAGCTATGATGCACCGTCAACTTAGTCTTCTGTTTTTTGATTAGTAAAGAAAAGCTTAATGTTCTTCATTTTAACGGCCCTTTGGGGAATTAATAATGATAAAATAATTTTAGAAATTGTTGTATAAAATTGTTTTAGATGAAGTATATCAAGTCACACTGCAGGACACCGCTGTGACTGGCCGACAGATGCGTGTTACATTCATCTAACATGTTAGATTTTTATTGCTTTGATCTTTTTTTTTTTTACAACGCAAATGGCATAAAATACTCGATAGAATAGAACTCCATAAAATAATTTTATAGATGCATTATACAGTGCATTAAACTGTTTTTTAAAGCTTTGTCAAGCCGTTAAAACCTTTTTGCTGTAAATTTAGTTTTAGTTTTTTTTTTGTTTGTTCCAAAGAACCGGAATATAGAAGAACATTGCCAAAACATTTGAATATAATCGCTAACACAGCCCCACTATTGCGTATAATACACAAATAATAAAAAAAAAAAAGTTTTCTGATGATGTAAAAAAAAACAAGGTCCCAATATACTGTAGATCTGGCATATTCGATTATTTAACTTTAAAATATGGCATAGGCTGGGTTAATATAATTTTCACTTCTGTCAGCATATATGTGAGCTTAGACATAGATTTCACTGTTGCTTGTATGCTAACTCATGTTTCAAAGGAAACATTTTACACGTCCTTTGAACTGACACTACCCATAATGCAGATGCTCTATTGTCGTGATATACATTTTTATCATATAATAAAATAATGACATAATTCATAAGTCTTTGTTGGATCAGTTGTAACAGGATCAGTGTTTTGACAGCAGTGTTGCTTTGAATGACCTCTGGTGCTCATAAATGTTGAAGAAATTCCTTTATCATTAGGTAGTCTAAAGCTACATGTTCAGAAGAAGTTGAACTCTTTGTGTCACTTATTGGTGTTAAATAGCCAGTTTTGCACATCAGACAGAACTTACAAACTGAATACATATCATAGAGAGTTCTCAACTACAAAAGCAACTGGGCCCTTTCACATTTATAAGCATCTGGATGTCTTGCGTGTGTCTAACTAATTTGAGAGCGGTTGTGTGGAGCTTGACTTGTAACAAGGTTTAATAACTCACTACTGTCTGAAATGCTTCTCTGCAAATTAGCAGCACAGTGTGTGTTTTATGACTCTGTTCATTCTCAGTCACTGAGATACAGTTGCTATAGTGAATTGCCCTCTTCATAGTCTCTAACCATCCACATTTTCTCAGATTCTGCTTGAACATTGATTTTATTTGTTGTATCTTTTACTGAAATGTAAGCTGGTTCTCCTCTCTTTCAGCCTCTCTGCCTACCTTCTTACTAGTGCCCTTTAAGTGCTGAAACACATCTATAATTTAATCAATCTCTGCCTGTTAATATGTCATTTCTGAAAAGAATCTTCTATTCAGACTGTTGTTAAAGAGAACTTATTCATGCTCTAAAGGAGTGCCAAACCAAACCAGCAAAGATGAAATGGAGAGAAGTAATGAAGCTGACATGAACCTTCAAACAGCTGGGGGGTATTTTAGTTTGCATAAGAGAACAAACACATTGGTGCTGTATGAGCTTGTTTCCTATGCATTTCAATGCTAATGCTGTTCTGGAATTTTAGAATTTCCATATTAGATAAGTAGATTACAATTTGTATGTTTGTTTTTTTTATACATGACCAACTGCAAAGCTGTGTCATGTTAATCGGTTGTGTTCGTCATAGGTTCTGTGCTCTGGGCTGTTATTTTTATGCGTTCAGTGGTGTGTGAGATTAATTAGTCTGTGTATCTGGGAGTTATGAAACTCCTCTGATCGGAGGCTGTGTTCCATGTGACTTGTTATCGGACACAAAGCGCCAGATTTACCAGAGTCTTTAGGACATGTTTGATGTTTGCACATGTCATTTCAATGACCAGATCAGTGAGACTGTAAGAACTTCTGTCATAAACTGGGTGCTCTATTTTCAAACTAGAGCACTACATTTTTATCTAAGATTCCTTCCATTCAGAACCTGCACATTTAAAAGAATGTAAAAATTATCAGTACTTCATACTTGATGTTTTTTTCTCCTCAGGATGTCAGTATTTCATTCCAACTTCTTCTAAAGATTTGTCTATTATCTTCATTTCATACTTGGTTCATAATATGGTACGTAGACATGCAATCTCATGTCATGTTTTAATATTTCAGGTTTTGTCTCATCATCAGATACTCTCAATTAATCAAGGGTGCTTAATTAATTTAAAGCAGTCAATTAAAATCTAATATGTATTTAGAATTCAGACTTTAATCACCAGTCAGTGTGTTAAATATGACACTGCAACATTTTATTTAAATTTGTGATAAACTGCTGTTGCTCGTATTGCAGCTCTTTGCCTATTCAGCATTGAACTGCTATTTAGAAAATGAATTATTCAGTTCTGCTCTACTACTCAGAAATCAACTGGTAAATCTGGACTGAAAGTGTCAAATCTCTGCTGTTGCACAGTTAGACAGGAACTAAACCAGAATTCAACAATCCGGTAGAGGAAATCAATCTACTTTTTTCCTGGGGGGTGAGTGCACATTGGATGTCATATTGAACTTTATCCATGTGTCTGTAACCAAATGTGGAACAGACAGGGCTACACCATCATGTTGTGTCTCTGCAAGCTTTAAGACAAACTGTTTTTCTAAATTGGGTTATTTACCATAATTTCACATTGTTTACCAATTGGACTGATTATATTTAATGGTATATTTTTAATGAGTAGACATGTCACATCTGAGTTTTCAATACGTTTCATCTAACATTGGAATTTCAACTAGTTGCCATTCGTTAAAAAAGTAATTGGATTAACAAATCTACACGACTGACAAAGAGTTTTGGAGACTGATTACACCTGTATTTAGCGCTGACCACTTGTAATCATGTCACTCGAGACTGATGTTAATAGCATATAAACAGGGCTACACGGCCATTCAATTCCTAACAGAGTTTGCTTTCCAACAGAAAGTCTCTGAATAAAATGAGACAGCTAATAAAAGGTCATATATCCTGTTTTTGACAATTGTCCTCTGAGCTCTGCGATTCTTCCAAATGTTTCCCCTTGATTTATCCATTATGGCTTTCGTTGTACTGTATTCATCACTTTACTATTAATTTCCTGTTATCTGTGTGCTGAGTGTACTATATGAATTGAAGACTCACTGTCTGTCACTAAACTCTCTTCTTGACCTTGGCAGAGTTGAAGTTGATTGCATTGCTGCAGATTTGTTTCTTGGCCTGCATACAAATGTGCATGTCCTAAAGATGATTCATCATGAGATTTTCTTGCTTGAGATTGCAAAACATATGCCCTGTGTCCAAATATGCATACTTTCGTATAATAGGAGAAAAAAAGTTGTATGTCCGAATTCACATTATTCATAAAACAGTAGGCGAAACGTACCTACTACTTCCAGCGAGATTCTGAAGTGTGCGTCCGATGAACACTTAACCATCCAATGAGGACATAGAAGAGGATTTGTGAAAGGCAGTAAGCGACGCAGGTGACGGCGTAGGTCACATGACATTGACAACATGGTGGATGTAGTACACCCAAATTTCATATATACTACACACATTCATGCTATATAGAATGTATATAGAATATTTTAAAGGTTGTGAAGTAAGTTACAACCAAGTATATTTAATATACATTTATATACTGTGTAATTGACATTTCACTAAACTTGCTGCAATGCATTTTAGAACTGTCTTTAACCTTGAAGAATACTGCCTTATAATTTGCCCCAAAATTAGGTATTTTAGGTATTTTAGGTACCATAAGTACGTTGTATAACTTTTTGGAACTGCCTTCACTTCGGGATTGTGAATATGATGCTCACTATGTTTTTTAACCAATTATTTTATAACTTGTATTTGATTCTTGTAAAGCACTTTGTAGAGTTGGTTTTAAAAATGCTTTATATTTATTTTTTGTTATTCTTTGGAACAGAGCTTGAGTTGTTGGCTACATGGATATTAACTTTAGATATTGCATTTATTGTATCATCAAAGTTCAAGGGAAGGGTAGTGGGGTAGTTTTTTCCAGTTGTATGAAAGGCTTGTGCGTATTATCTTTCTTTGATCATCCCTGTCCTCTGCTTGACCAATCGCTGAGGCACAGCATCAGTATGAGATGAAATCATCTGAGGAAGATCACACTAAGCTCTTTGAGTTGAACTCTTGAGTCGCAGTATGTGATGTTTGCATTTAAGATGCCTGGGCTGTCAGAGGATTGCAGTCATGCCAGCATAAGCATAAATCTGTTGTTAATGCTCAGCTCAGAAAATGGGTTTTAATTTAAAAATTCAACAGCTTTACCTTACTGATTGAGTTTACTGGCTGTTGAGAAACTCCAGAAAGTGTGTTATTTTTCCAATGGTAAAATGCTTTTTCCTATTCCAGCTTAATATACAGAGACAAATCTAAGTAAACCATTTGTAGGGTTGATGTACTCAAGAAGTGTATACGCTGTGGCTTGTTTGGTTTGTTTGAGAATCCCGTCCATCCCAGCATAGCAAAAAAGGATCGGCAAATTGTGAGAGTTTGGAGCAGGGCAATCGGTTTGGTCGACCAATGGTACGACAGCGGGAACCTGTTCAAAAACAATCCGTTTTTTTGCGATTTGATGCTAGTGATGCAAAAATGCCTCACTTTACCATTATCTATAGATGGTGACGTGATTCACCACACTAAACATGCTCTACTGACATTCTGAAAGCATTATCGACAAACAATTAGGGCTGAAAATAAGACTTTATGATGGTATTTCCCCTATATCTCTCTTCATTCATAGAGAAAAGATAATCTATTGAGCCTTTTTTGATCTGTTACAAGGAAAGCCTGAAGAATAGGTTGACTGCAGAGCAGCCGTATACATCTCAGCCAGATTTTCAGCTTAGTCCCGGATTATCAGCAACACTGGGCTTTTTCAGTAAATAATACTCAAGTAATCGCTTTTTGGACAGGTGGTGGGATATGAGAGAACAGAGCAATATTTTCTTTTTTCTTCTTCTTCTTTTTTTTTTTTTTTNGTTGACGCCCTGAATTTTTTCTTTTGATGTTGGTTTCCTATACTAATGCAGCTTTGTAAAATTATACAAATTAATTAAATTAATATATAATTGACAGTTTTCACTGCTAACCAATTTCTTGCATAGAAATCTTTTATCTTTCCAATCTTTCATTGCTCTTATTGGTCTCTTGTCACACATTAAATTGTTCAACTTAAATTAATGTGTAATGTCCATTTGGTAAGTGCGTCAGGTCCTGATCACTTACCACTCATCGAGGTTTATTTTTTTGCAATAATGATGGGATGACTGTATGTTATAGCTTTTATAATTTGCACATACCTCATTTTTATGAATCAATCAGTTGGTAGTCTGGCCAGTTGTTCTAATGATTTGCTTCTTTATTAGCTTTAGTTTCAAAACGTGACATGTAAAAAATAAAAAATCTGGCCAGATGTTTTAAATCCTCTGTGACTGACACATAAGAACTTTCACATGGAAAGAAACTACAGGGGTGCAGTCTGGAAAGGCTTGTGTGTGTGATCTTGTGAAGGTGTGAGCAGGGAGTGTTTTAAAGCTGTCCTCCAGATAATTCTGTGTCTGTTTTGTCAACTTTTCACAGCTCTAAGCTATGAATATTTTTTTTTTTTACACTGCATGGATGATGAATCTTAGGTCAGTTTGATTAATGACCATGTTAAAGCACTTTGTGGGGGACTGAGAATCTTGCCAATTTAGATCATAATAGAGAATGGATTGTCACACTGGAGGTGGTAGTTTAGGAGTGAGACTAAAAGTAGAAGGCCACAAAGACACGGATGGACAGGATGAGCAAAGTATCTAATTTTTAGTAATTTTATATAATAGTGTACATCACAATATAGTTAATATAAGGACTTGCAGAAGACAAAATGAGGTATGTATAGTGGTTCATAAAGTTCAAAGTTGAATTAATGGGACCTTGGCCAGGCTAATTATAGGCTTTTTGACTTAATCGCACATAATCAAGATAAAGAGGCTGGCTGCTGACAGTTAGAGATTTATAATGGTGCACTAACAGTGTCATGGCTATTATTCAAGGTCAGTCTGTTGGTCTGATCTTCATGATGGAGACCTGACTAATGCAGACAGCTTCCACAGTCGTCTTATGTCTCAAGGGGCCTTGAACACTTGATAATGATCTTGAATGGTTCATGTGGTTCAGCAAAGGAAGGAGAAAGTGTAATTTTTCCAGCAAGGATTTTCAAGGACTGCATAGGAAGGAAATAAAGTACTTTTCCAAAGAGACAGTATAAAGAAGTCTATATGAAGCAGCATAAACAGATGGAGAAATACTGTTTGAGAAATTAGTGGTTGATATTAATCAATGACTGAATCGTGAATTAATGAAATTCAAATTCAGTTAGTTATAAACCATCCAATCTTCACAGCAGTTAGGAAGCCATTTCACCCTCTTTTTCAGTCTCTTCATTGAAGGGTAGAATGGTTACTGAATGTGACCCGGAGCCGGGATAATGAAAAACTGATTGTGTGCGAGAGACACAGAGGACCCTGAGAAAGACGCTCCTGAAAGGGAGAGAGAACGAGAATAATAGGGACTTAAATGTGGTCTTGAGATAACATTCACCATGTCAGTAGACTTGCAGCAAGCAATAATTACCCACTGGGAATGGCTGACCTGTGCTTGTTAGACAGTGATCTCTTCAGTTGGCTCAAAGGACGGCCTTTGTGGGTGTTTGTGAACCTGAGAGGGTGGCCGTACACAGGGCCACCACACTCTGGGATCCTGCCAATGTTCACTCCCACTTTCAATCCAATCAGGATGTTGGATGAAATTACCAGCCACAATGGTGGCAATGTGAGATCAACTTTCACCAATGGAATGGAATAGAACAGAATGAAAATAAATGGAAGTAAATGGCTAGGAATGGCACTCTGTATAATGGAATGAAATAGAATAGTGTGGAACACATTACGTGTAACAATAGAATGCAATGGAGGGAATAGAAGGAAATAAAAGAGGCAGGAAGGACTGTATGATCCGCTTGCACTGTAATGCACACACAGCACTCCTGATCCATGGAATTTAGCCATATTATGCTTAATTCCTTGAAATTAATTCCTATTCTGGAGTAATTAATGCACTCTGAGGGAGATGATCAGTGAGACTGCACAGGAAAGATAAACAGACTGCTGCTGTTTTAGGTTTTCCTCTGTCTTTTTTCCCCGTATGCTGTGTTTGTTTTATTAATGCATTCATTATACACCCAGTAATCACCTGCTAATGGAGCAGGATTCAGTCCAAACCAAAAACACTGAAAATTATCAACCCTGTAAACTGAATGTAATTTAGACTGAGTAAGAGCATTATTGGGAGGTTGTGGGTCACTTTAAATGGGGGGCAGCACAAAACATTGAGTGATTTGAACAATGTAAACTGTTAACTATGTCCTTAAGGGCATTTTTGCTTTTACAAATGTTACAGTAATTTGCATACATAATCAATAATGCTTTTACTTGTTTTGCTGACTTGACACGAATAATGATTTTGTACAGATTTACTTTTGTTTTGAAATACTGTCAAAAATTGGTCACAAAAACCTATTTAGGGGGCATTTCTTTCATCTCTGCCTCCCTAAAGGTCTGTGATTATGTGATCTCTCTCTCTCTTCAGGTTTACTGAAAGCAGTGGCTGTAGTAAGATATCTGAATCCTCACCTTACAAGTCGTTAATAAACTTTAACGTTTCTAACAAGTTTTTTTTCTATCTTTTTAGTCATTGGTGGAGCCCAATTCATACCTAGCTGTCCCAGACGAGTGTTTCACATCTCTTATCTGAATGCTCTCCATTCCAGTGAAATAAAAAAATGCAATCAAGAGGTTTGTGTGCCATTTAGAATTGAAAATGTTTGAATTGAGGTTGCAGATTTGCAATTTGAATGCAAGGAAGTAAAATTAAAAATGAATTAAATTTTTATGAATTCCTGTGGAGTGTGGCCAATTCAAATTTGAACTCATGAATTGAGGGGGAACTAATAGACCCTTTTCACAGACTGTGATGATGCATTTTAACTGTCATCAATATCGTAAATCCTGCAAAAAAATGTTTTATATTTTCATTTAAAAAAAAAAATATGTATGTGCGTTAATAACACTATATTTAGTATTATATTACCATTGCATCAAATTACAAAAAACTAGTTAACGCTGCTGTGAGGGTGTTTCTAATACAGTGGCTATTAGAGTAACGGTAAAATGGACATCTTTCCCTCTTCTGACTGCCGTTATCAATCTCTATTTCTTTTCCTCTTTTTGAAAGTTGTGAAAACACTATTGTGGAGTTTTTCTTTTGCTATTTGCGCAAATGGAAACACTAAAAATATTTTTAACGAAGTCTCTCATTCAACACTATAAACGTTTACCAACTATGCCGACTTCCGGTTCTGAGAAACCCAGAAATGTGAAAAAGGTTTATTCTTGAATTCTGGCAACCAAATACACCACTGTTAAAGGATTAGTTCACTTTTAAATACACTTTTCCTGATAATTTACTCACCCCCATGTCATCCAAGATGTTCATGTCTTTCTTTCTTCAGTCGAAAAGAAATTAAGGTTTTTGATGAAAATATTCCAGGATTATTCTCCATATAATGGACTTCAATGGGCACCAAATGGTTCAAGGTCCAAATAACAGTTTCAGTGCAGCTTCAAAGGGCTTTAAACGATACCAGACGAGGAATAAGGGTCTTATCTAGCGAAACGATCGGTCATTTTAAAAAAATAATAGAAAAAGTTTACGTTTTATAAGCACAAATGCTCGCCTTGCTCTGTTCTGCGATGCGTGTTCGTGACGTCACGTAATACGCAATTACGTTGAAAAGGTCACGCTTGACGTAGGCGGAAGTACGAGTCGGTGTTGCCAAGTTGAACGTGCAAATACTGAGTCAAACGCAGTTTACAAAAAAAGGTAAAACAACTAATGGTTCTTCCATCCTGTGTTGTCAGTGCCATCAGACTGTCATACCCTTCTCCATCAGAACAAAAACACCTCTAAAGGGGGTCGCACACCGGATGCGAAGCTCGGCGCCGCGCAGCGTTGCGTCTCTGACAACTCGCAGGTATAGCACACTGGCCGCGCACATTATATACGCACGAGCTCAATTTTGAATCGACTCCTGATAGAAGAGCTGCACAATGGGAGTGTTTTACGTCAACAGGGAAATGTTACATATGCCTATGCTTTAATATTTCGCACTGAGGTTAGTGTACATGGAAAAATAGCACACCAGAGCAAAATGAAAGAAAAGGCATTTTATTATACATTTTTAGACTTTATTCAAGCTGTTAAACTAAAAATGTAAAACTAATGTATCTTGCTGCACAGGGTGATGTCAGTATGTACATTAACGACGATTTGAGAGAAATATAATATACATTTAATGTAAAACAATGTACATGGCGCTCTGTGGCGCGGCAGGATTTTGAACAACTTCATAGCTGGGCGCTGCGGACAGGCACCGAATGTCGCCGCCGGTGTGCGTACAGTACACTCATAGAAAACAATGCGTTCGAATTTTAAAGACGTGGCGCGGCACTGAGCTTCGTGTCCGGTGTGCAACCCCCTTAAAACGCTGTTGCTCAGTAATGGTGGAAATCCATTTTGTCCGGTATTGCAGCGAGATGGAAACAGGGACTCAGACTGATTCTAATGGCGGGATTGAAATGGTCCAGTCGTGGCAGCATTGAGATTCTTCCTCTGTTGGCAATGGTTGGCATTTGCCACATGTGCACCAATACGTCTCGTTAGATCTTTGTCTGCCCGATGCTTGAGAGGTATGTGTCGCCGCAGCAGTCTCTTCCTCTGTGTATTCCGGTTCAAAAAGGTAGGGCAGGGCGAAAAACTCATCTTCTCCTCGAAGTTCAAAATCGTCTGACATTGTTGTTTTACCTTTTTTTGTAAACGGCGTTTGACTTAGTATTTGCAACTTGTAAACACCGGTACTTCTGCCTACATCAAGCGTGACCTTTTCAACGTAATTACGTATTATGTGACGTCACGAACGCGCATCGCAGAACAGAGCAAGGCGAGCATTTGTGCTTATAAAACGTAAAATAAATTTTTTTAAATGACCGATCGTTTCACTAGATAAGACCCTTATTCATCATCTGGTATAGTTTAAAGCCCTTTGAAGCTGCACTGAAACTGTAATTTGGACCTTGAACCGTTTGGTGCCCATTGAAGTCCATTATATGGAGAAAAATCCTGGAATGTTTTCATCAAAAACCTTAATTTCTTTTCGACTGAAGAAAGAAAGACATGAACATCTTGGATGACATGGGGGTGAGTAAATTATCAGCAAAAGTTTATTTTAAAGTGAACTAATCCTTTAATGACACAATATGACACTTGTCATTTTGATTGGTTTGGTTTATTTTAAAAAGTTGTTCAAGATTTGAACTTGCAACCTCTCATACTTCAACAACATATACACACTTCAGTCAACATATACTACCTTTTAAAAGTTTGGGGTCGGTAAGATTTTTAGAATTTTTTTTTTTTTTAAATAAGTCTCTTATGCTCACCGATGACCATAACCAAATTATAGCTCATTAGATTAAATAAAACAAACAATGGTTACGGACTGAACATATGAATGACTCACAGACACTTGATGCTATTTTCAAGACGTCAAGCCATGCCTTTGTTTACTTCCATAACGAAAAAAAAAATGAAAACAATACATAATGATTTGCACAGAATGTATACAAAAACATATTAACGAATAAAGACAAAGAAAAATAACAGTAAACCGGTAGGGCAGCAATAGGGAAACAGAGAACGCCTACCTACACCTGCTCTCACAAGCAGATCAGACCTGACTCCCGATAAAATAAAACAGGTGAGTCTTCCGGGCCTCTGTTTCCCTCGCTATGCTTACTAAATAAACAAAATGTGAACTAATAAATAAATCCTCTACCCATTACCCGAAGAACACTGAATACAAGATTACTCAGAAATCAACAATCACACAAAAAAATAAAATATATAAATTAAATATAGTGAAAAGGCCGAATCGCTACAGAGAAGTGAAGAGAGTGGGGGCCGTGAGGAATAATGGTAAAGAGAGTGAGAACGCCATTGTTGCCGTCAAAGTCTGTTTATCAGAAATGATTAATGATGTTTTTCTATTTAAGTATATATTTTAAAATGTAATTTATTCTTGTAATGACAGCTGAATTTTTTTAGCAGCCATCACTTCAGTCTTCAGTGTCACATGATCCTTTAAAATCATTCTAATATGTTGATTTGCCGCTCAAGAAACAATTCTTATTATTATCAAAGGAAAGTTCAAAAGAACAGCATTTAATTGAACTTTTGTAAAATTTGAACTGTCACTTTTGATCAATTTAATGCATCATTGCTGAATAAAAGTATTTATTTCTTAAAAAAAAATGGACTTACTGACCCCAAACTTTTGAATGGTATCTAAGCCACAACAGCTCATCTATTCCTTAGGTTGAGGACTTAAACCCCCCAAATTTGCCCTTATTCATAAATATGGGCTACATTAAGAATGAAGTTATATAATAAACTCATCCTGCACGGCTCATCCTGCTGTCGGGACTTGTTTCATCCCATGTCACCATGTACAAATAACAGTCAGTAGCACTCTGTTTAACAGCATTAACACAGTGTTTTATAAACAGGATTTTAGATTTACACTATTGAGATACAAAAAAATGTAAACCTCTGTGGTGGCAGTGTGTCTGTGGTCTAATGAGTCAGTCTTCGCTTACACTTGCATGAGGCATTTCTCATATCTCTGTAGAATGCATTTACTTTGGACAAATCATCAAGCACTTTGCTTCTGCCAAAGAGGAGAGCTTAAACAATGCAGTCAGGCACATTAGGAATGTCAACAGCTATTCCTACATGTCAGGTGGGGGGTCTGGCTTTTAGTGACGTAATGGGTACCAACAATTGTGATGAGCAGTTATTCTGTCAACAGAGGAATCTTACCATTTCACCATTGTTGAATAAACTTGCTGAATAAACACAGCTCAGGATAGAGATCATGTAATCATGTAATGGCCAATGTGTGCTTCCTAAATGTCTGTGTGATTAGATCAGATTTGAACTTTTGATCTGGTCATATTCATT
>RJVU01073043.1:1478005-1550619 GCA_003731715.1 Anabarilius grahami | reverse complement strand
TATATTGGTTGACCACTAATAAGGTGTTTTTGGTGGTTGCTAGGTGGTGACTTATTGGTCAAAAGAGCCCATTTTATCATTCACCAGGCAAAAACTTAAGTTCAGTAATCAGCACATGTCCATTTATGTCCAAGTAGTATTAAACTTCATATTAAAATTGCCAATTAAAGGAAAATAATATATAAACCAAAATATGTCCCACCCACTGTCCTGTACCACTGGCGGAGAACCACATCTCTTGGCAACTTGTTGACATCCATCGGTATTCTTTACAGAAACGTAACTGCGGCCAAACCACAATTACATGTGGAGAAAGTCATTTACATAATTTTTAGTGGGAAACATTTGTTGTTGCTTTATTAACTATTTTGCTTCCCTCAAAAAAAAATGTTTCTTTCATTTACTGTAAATGTTTGTCTTTGTGATTTTAGGTTGATTTTTTTACACAGAATGGGCTAAAGGGTTTTTTCAGATATTTTCTGACAGTTTAGCATGTTGAAACAAACCACAAAACACAATTCCTGATCGTGTGAACTGCTTGGGTGGAGTGTGTAAAAAGACATCCATGGACTTTCCCCACCTGACCTCAGAGACTCTATTGCCCAATCAGTCAAATGGGAAAACAAAGAGTTCTGAGGCTACACTTGTTGCCAGCGCTTGAATCCAGAAAAAATGAAGGAATGTTTCTTTGTTTAAAATCAGTGTTTTTGAGTAACTAAAGTTAATGGCACTAACTTAACTACATTTTGAGTAGTTATTGGTTTTCAAAATGGGAGATGCAGCAGTTTTGCACTTGTTTAAAGACTCCAAGTTAAGTTGAAGGTTTACTGTCTGTATGCGACAGTGACAGTGGGTGTGGTCCCACAGGAGCAGATGTATTTTTTATTTACAGTGGGGAATGTGCAGGAAGGCCTGTAATGGCACTGTGGCACTCTGTGTGCTGATGTGCAGTGGCTTGCCCCCTCTAGCAGTAATGGAGTGTGTATTTATGGAAAAGCCTGTGGACTGTAACCTGAGGTCATAGCCCTTAACTCAAGCAGCCAAGATTAATTCTGACATGATTTGCCCATGAGTCTCTCTTACTGAACATTTTTCATCTTATTTGGTGTGAATGTGAAAAATATCCATCAAAGAACGCCAATGCTGTCAAAGTAGAGGTCAAACCACTTTTTTCCAATTTTAAATATCCTGCTACCCTGAGAATGTCCTCCAAATTAATAACAAGGTAGTCAGATATCAGTGTAAGGATTACATATAAAGTAGCCTATTAACTATGAACATGTTTCATACGGATTACATAATCTGAGAATATTTCATTTTCATTTGAATTGGTTTGTTTAAAAGTGGACATTTCAAGAGACGGCAGAACACGCATCCTGATTGTTTTCATTATTTTACAAAAGCATAATGTTTTGATGTTATTGTATTTTTACAGTTTGCATTACTTTTATCTGTATGACCAAAATGACAGAGAATTTTAAATTAAATGCAAGTGATCGCACTGGCGCCTCCGTGTCATGCAGTAAGCACGCTTTCCACACAAGCATTTGGATATTCGCCAAATAATAGCGCACATTTATCTAGGACTAGACTAACATTAGAGCGAGTGGATTTGTAAAGTTGCTACTACTGACATGTTTCAAGTGATAAGCCATATTTGAGGTTGATGAATGATAGGCGAATGTTTGGATTTCCTGCGGTTAACGATCTCTCCCTTATGGACTGCGTGATTTCACCACTTCCTGTGGAGTTTTTTTTCTGCGACTACACTGCAAAAAATGCTGTTCTTACTTAGAATTTTTGTCTTGTTTCCAGTCCAAATATCTAAACATTCTTAGATCAAGGAGCATTTTCTTGACAAGTAAAAATTATTTTCTTGTTTTTAGGAAAAATAAGTCAAAATTAAGTGAGTTTTTCCTTAAAACAAGCAAAATAATCTGCCAGTGGGGTAAGAAAAATAATCTTAATCCAAACTGAAAACAAGATTATATAGATTATTTTGCTTACCCCACTGGCAGATTATTTAGCTTGTTTTAAGGAAAAACTCACTTAATTTTGACTTATTTTTTCTGAAAACAAGAAAATAATTTTTACTTGTCAAGAAAATGCTTCTTGATTTAAGAACTTTAAGATATTTTGACTAGAAACAAGACAAAAACTCTAAGTAAGAACAGCATTTTTTGCAGTGTAACCGACTAATAAAATGTTGATTGACCAAGCCTGTTCTAGTTGACTATCAGTTACTGTTTGACAGCCAGAAAATCTAATATTTTTATCTTTATTTTTTTTTACCTGTTTTTTAATTTACAGTAAAACCAAACAAACTTGTTTTTGTGAAATATTTTGCCCTGACCTATCTTTCTATAAAATAAATTATATGACCTTATTTTCTATATTTTGTTTCCAAATGCAGTGACATTCATATATTTTAACTGTGACTTTTTGGGGCCACTGTACTTTATATTGGGGACCTCAGTGCTTTTGATTGTATTTTAGTTGATCTGCACTCTTGACTGCTTATTTACTGTCACACCAACAGACGCCCATATGTCTCCAAGCAGTCTGAGTTTTACCACAAGAAAACACATTTGCACACACTCACATTTACAAGCACTTTTACAGGCCTGGGCCTACAAAGTTAAAAAACATGTGCTTAAGGCAAATAAAAAAAAAATATATATAAGTATAAAGTGCTTACACTAAGTGAAATCCTTGACACCCTGGTGTGTAACATGAATTTAAAGGAATTTTCCCTGTCTTTTGCCCTTCTTTTCCCCTCTCTATAGGAACTGAGGTATATATCTACACTGAATGAAGTCTATGTGCTGCTGGTTTAGAATGTCACGATAACATCAGCCTGACTCCGCTCTGACTGCGGCAGGTGGGAGCCCAAGGGTCAGGTAACGGTGACATTGGGTCATTGTATGCCCAAACACACGCACACACACTTTCACATGCACATTCACGCAGAGTTTGTAGGGAGATGTTAGCTATGGAAATTTCCGTTCCCCTTGGAATGAGGCTAATTATGACTGCCTGTTTAAACACTTTGCCTGAATGTTTTTGCCCAATGTGGACACTGGGGTCTTTGAGAGAACGTGAATGGACTACTTCCATCCCGTTTAGCTCTACAATTTATTCATTGCAAAAATGTATTCACTGCAAAAAAAAAAAAAAAACAATTGTCTTGATTTCTAGTAAAAAATATCTAAACTAGTTCATTTACTAATGAAGCAAAATTGTGTCAGTTAATAAAACTTGTTTTCTGACAATATATCTTAAATTAAGTTGGATATTTTTATTGTATTTTTAAGCACGCACTTCACTATGTTTTGATTACATTCAGATTTATGGTCCAAAAATGTTCCAAATGGATTTGAAATATAAACTTGTATGTATTCAAAATTATCTGAATCATAAACAATTTTCATTTTTCAAGTATAAATATCTAAACATCCTTTAAACAAGATAGATACAAAATTCACAAATGTACACATTAAAGGGATAGTTCACCCAAAAATGAAAATTTGATGTTTATCTGCTTACCCCCAGTGCATCCAAGATGTAGGTGACTTTGTTTCTTCAGTCGAACACAAATGATGATTTTTAACTGCAACCGCTGCCGTCTGTCAGTCTTATAGTAAGAGTGAATGGGAACTCGAACAATAAGAGTCTAAAACACTTCCATAGACAAATCCAAATTAAACCCTGCGGCTCGTGACGACACATTGATGTCCTAAGACACGAAACGATCGGTTTGTGTGAGAAACCGAACAGTATTTATATCATTTTTTCACCTCTAATACACCACTATGTCCAACTGCGTTCAGCACTCGGTTAGTGAGGTCTGATCGCGCTCTGACAACGGCAGTGATGTCTCGCGCTTATACTTCAATGAGTGCTAGACATCACTACTGTTGTCAGAGCGCGATCAGACCTCACTAACCGAGTGCTGAACGCAGTTGGACATAGTGGTGTATTAGAGGTAAAAAATTATATAAATACTGTTCGGTTTCTCGCTCAAACCGATCGTTTCGTGTCTTAGGACATCAATGTGTCGTCACGAGCCGCAGGGTTTAATTTGGATTTGTTTATGGAAGTGTTTTAGACTCTTATTGTTCGAGTTCCCATTCACTCTTATTATAAGACTGACAGACGGCAGTGGTTGCAGTTAAAAATAATCATTTGTGTTCGACTGAAGAAACAAAGTCACCTACATCTTGGATGCGCTGGGGGTAAGCAGATAAACATCAAATTTTCATTTTGTTTCTAACAGTTTTTGTGAGGTTTATGGTTAAAACAAAATACCAATTTGTTTTTCCTTTGCTTATTTTTTAGCATAAACATTATCAATCTCTTAGCATTTTGTCATTTGCCTTTTTTATTGTTTAAAGATGTTGGGATGTTTCCAGGTTTCCAATTGGTTATGAAAAATAGACTTGACTTATTAAGATATATTCACTGAATACAAGTCTTTTGAATTTTTTCTCAAGTGTATTGATCTTGGTTTAAGGATGTTTTATTTTACTGGAAAATGAGACAAAAATATTATTTAGGAAAATTGCAGTGTTAGGAAAGCTACTTATTACTTAATACTATGCGGAGAAGTAAGACTTTGATACATTTTGAAACAGATTCCTTTCCTCTGTGTGAAACACTTTTTTGGTCGTTGCATTCTTTGAATGAAGCAAATTAATGAGTTGTGGCACTGTGTACCCCTGAGTGATGTGATGTGATGTGATGTTGATGTAATTTTGTTATGAGAAAAGAAGAGATCAACAGAAGAACAAATGCATTTTAGATGACTCTTTAATGTCCTAAAGTGGTTCTTTAAATCACAAGATGAACATTTTAATTAATCAGCCTTGTTGTTTGGAAATATCTGTAAAAAGACAAACATCCTCAAGCCAAACAACTTTTGGATGTAACTAAGACATGACCAGCCTCGGTCTTTTTGAGTGTAGCTGTTACGTAAATGTGTACATGCTCGTATTGGCACATTTCTGCTCTCTGCAGAGCCAGGCCCTTAAAAGTGTCTCGCCTCTGTGTTTAATGGTTTGGGTGTTCATGAATAATACTGCTGCATTGTGTTATTGAATTTTAGCTCTATGCCCTTAATCGCTTTCAGATATAGTGCTTTTCTTTGCTCAGAGACCTCATCAGTATTTACTTCTTGTTCAGTATCTGTCATTTTATGTTTTTCAGTCTGTGAGTGAGGACTGAGTCAGGAATGAATAAAGAAGCGCTGCTTTTGATTGACGGACAGCTTGGTGGGAAACAAGGCCTCTGGAGAGCGAGAGTCCGATAACAGGAGTGAAAGCATCGCTACGGCAATATCATCTTTCAGTCTTCACTGCCACTCGTCTTTCACAACATGGCCTCTGCGGTAGCACCGATCTCTTCTGTTGCTGCCTCATTGAGGACATAGAAAGGCACCGGACACACGGACACATTCCTGCACACTGCCGCAGAGGGAAGCTGGGGAAGTGTCTTCAGACTTGAAAGTCCATAATAGATGGACAAACTGTGTTAAACATCAGTACCGTCACCTTTACAACTAAGCTACTGTTTCCTGGGACTCGCAGCACAATGAACGTTTTAGGAAGGTGCTGTCTCTGATTTTATATGTTTCTGTGCAACATCAAAGGCCAATGCGTGTGGCTGGAGAGCCCATCATGGCCAGAACGCTGCTGAAGATCCACCGCTATTTCCGGCGCAAACCGGTACGCTTCTTCACCTTCATCCTCCTCTACCTCACCGCTGGCAGCCTTGTTTTCCTTCATTCTGGCTTCTCCAGTGATACTTCCACCACTGGCACCTCTGGAAGCGGTCGTGACCCACTTATATCCGAAGGTGGGGGCGGCACAGGTGGTGGGAGCTCTACCTCTGATGGTCTGGGGCTCCTAGGGAGGGTGTTTAAGGAGACACGGAGATCCCCCCGGAGATTTGGACCACCGTGGATGAAGGAAAATGGAGCACAGGATGCACCAGAGTGGGCCGGAAGAGGAGTCGATCATACCAGTAGTTGGAGCCATGGAGCCAAAGGAAGAACCACCAAAGAGATGGATGACGGGAGAGGTAGGAACATTTCCCTCACCATGGAACCAAAATTTAACATCTGTTTTAACTTCTGTCATAGACAGATCATCTTGACCATTGACCTGATGTTATTCAAAACTTAGAGAAGAATGTTTAGCAAAGCTATTGGACAAACCAGTAGCAATGTATTTCCATACTAGTCCAACCTGGTTAATACTACATTGCAAAAAAAATAATTGTCCAGCCAATGTAGCTGGTGAAGCTAGCTGACAAGCATAGTCTCTTTGATGAAGCTGACTGACCAAGGATGACTTTCTGCTTAAGCATTTAACACACTGCTGTCAATGTTGGTCTTTTCATCTCATTATAGACAGAGTTTTCCTTATTTAACAGAATACCTTCCACATTCTCACACATATGACACATGTGGTTATGTGTTAAAAAAAGAAATGATTAATGTTACACTTCTGTAATGACGCAAACCACAAAGCACAGTTCTCCTTGTGATGATAGCAACCTCTGACACTCTCAGTAGAGAAGTAAAGGAGCGTCTTAAGGGAGGAACTTTGTAATATAATAACACTGAGTATGTATCGATTGCCCTGCAGAATGACGCAAAAGTCTTAGGCACTTCAGAATTTTCACCCCCAAAAAAAGGTTTTCAGCCAGTTATTTATATATTTTGTTGTAGTGTCTGTAGGAAATATCAGTTTACATTTCCAAACATTAATTTTGCCATTAATTTTAATAATCCAGTGAGATTTTTGAATACACAAGGAGTCTGACAACAGCTGGTGCTCCACACTTAGATCTGATCTCACCATCATTGAATCTGTCTGTGATTACATGAAGAAACAGATGAAACTGAGACACACTAAATCCAGAAGATTTTTTTAAATCCTGTTTTAAATGCAAAGGGTGATCACACCAAATATTGATTTGATTTAGTTAATAGAAGTTAATTGATAAATAAAATCTATTTATGACAGTATTTTTGAAAGCCTTCTCACTTTACAGAGTTCCTAAATCTCTTCACAGTACTGTAGCCTTGCAGGTCGGTTTCTTCAAGCGTCTTGGAGACACGGCCACAGTTCTTCTGGATTTAGCCGTCTCAGTTTCAACTGTTTCTTCATGTAAATCACGGACAGACTCGATGACGGTGAGATCAGTGTGGAGCAGACTCCTTGTGCATACAAAAATCTCACTGGATTATTACAATTAATGACAAAATGAATGTTTGGAAATGTAAACTGATATTTCCTACTGCACACTACAGCAAAAGATATAAATAACTGGCTTAAAACCATTTTTGGGGGGTGAAAATACTGATGTGCTGAGACTTTTGCACAGTAGTGTGTGTGTATATATATATATTTATACACACTCTTATATAAAATATTAATTATGATATATTTATAAATATTTACATGATATTTCATCATATTCAAATTTAATTGGTGTGACTCAAGTGCTATAGGGCATTCCAAATTAGCTTATTTTTGTCAGATGAAGTGCTCGGGGTGTAGTGAACACTGCGTGCCCTGTGAAGCAGAATGCAGCCATTGATTAAAACGAGCTGATTGGCCCTTCAAGATCAGAAGAGAGCGATTTAGCGTGTCAGTGGTCAGTTGTCAACGACAGGCCATAGTTGAAGCTCAGTGGAGTATGGCAAACCGCTTGTGTCTTAATGTTAAGCTGGAGGACTGAGGTGCCCTTTTGGTGACTGTTGAAGTAAATAATGAATGTGTGTATATTTTTTCTAACGCTAGAGAAGCACATTCGAGAGCTGTTGTTAGTTCATAGCCTTTGACAGATGCTTGATCTCTCCCAAAAATCATATTGCTAACCGTTGTCACATGTAGTTCTGTTTTGTTTTTGTTTTGTCTGTGTTCTGTTCCTGTTTTGCCTAGTTGCCTAGTCTGTTTCCATGGTAATTCATTGAGTTTGCACATATTCCTAAGTTATGTTAATCATCACCTGTCTATTTATGCTGAGTTTTCCTTAGTTCTTTTTTCTGTATTCTTTGTTACGTGGTTGGTTGTGATACCCGTTCCCTGAGATTTTCTGTGCCATTTAGATTTATTTATTAAAGCACTGTTAGTCACGGTGCACTTTATACCAGACATCCGCTTTACAACAGCAGGCACAAAATAGTCTTAAAATCAAGACGTGTATGATATTTATTTATTTAATTTTTTTTAAATGAATGGAATAAGCAAAAATATATATTTTATATCATAGAGAAAATATCCTTGATGCATTTAATCAAACCTAATTTGAGTGATCCTAATAATAGCATTTATGGTTATTAAAGAATTTTAACACTTATTCACATTCATGGGTTAGTCGTGTGCAAATGAAAAAATCGGACTTTCTCAAGTCCCCAGTATTCCTGTAAATAATTGTAAAGTCAGTTCATTAATCTTTGAAATAAAAGCTTTTTCTTTGAGGTGATGCGATTAAATATACATGATGTGACCTGCATCATATTTGGTTTAGCAGGAAAGTGTGTTTGAGGGTGTTTGCTGAAGGTCTTCTTAGATGTAAAAAGCTGAAACATGCCAGTTATTTATATATCGCTCTCTCTCTCTATATATATTTTTATAAAATATGTATTTATATATATATATATTTTTGAGTGCTTGTCAAACAGCTGACCAACAGACACCAAATATCACTTTTGAATCAACATTCGATATTATCATCCCTAAAGGTCCGTTCACATAAAGAACATTATGTGAATTATAACAATATCCAGTATGACAGCTACACTACTGTTCATGAGTTTGGGGTTGTTTTTTTGTTTTTTTATGTTTTTGAAAGAAGCCTCACTAAGGCTCCATTAAAATACAATACAAAAGTATTGGGAAATATTATTACAATAAATAAATAATTGTTTGTTTTCTATGTTAGTATATTTTAAAATGTAATTTATTCCTGCGATGGCAAAGCTGATTTATCAGCATCATTAATCCAGTCTTCAGTGTCACATGATCTTCAGAAAACATTCTAATATGCTGATTTGCTGCTAAAGAAACTTTTCTTATTATCAGTGCTTAATATTTTTTTGGAAGTCGTGATACATTTTATTGCAATATTCTTTGATAAATAGAAAGTTCAAAAGAACAGCAATTATTGGAAACAACTTAATGTATCCTTGCTGAAAATAAGTATTAATTTCTTTAAAAAAAATAAACAAATCTTACTTTTAAATAGTAGTGTATACAATTAATCCATTTATTTTAAATGTTGGGCTTCAGTTATGTTCTGTGATCATAATTGCTCCGTGTGCTTTAAAGTAGGGAGGATTTTGATTGGCTGTCTATGTGTTTATTGTTCATCAGCTGGAAAAATTACTTTGAAAATGATTCCAACAATATTGTGCATTTGTGTCCTTACAGTTGTTGCATGGAAACGGCTATTATCTTGAAAGGTACAATTTTATGGTTATAGATACAGTTTATGGTGTGCACAGACTTTGCATTTCCTCCTTGAGTCCAAAGTAAAATCTGAAAGACTTCATGATTGGTTTAGTTTACAGGATGCACTTTGCAAGTTACTTATATCATAGTGAACATTACACCACAAGAAAGCCCCTTCAGAATTGAATCATACTTCTCTGTGAATGGACTACATCCAGGAAAGTCTCACCACAGTCCCCTGTGCTAACTCACTATTGTTCAAACAGAATCCCACAAAAAGGCAAAAGCAAGCCAATTAGTGGACTGTGTAAGTCTCGGGTCATTACCTTTATCCATAGTGAGGTTTGAACAGATGGTTCTCAAGTGTAACCCTCAGGGCTTCTAGTAAAACACTGCACGTTTCACTTTTGACAGTCATTTGTGGCATGACTTTAGCAATCAGCCTCTAATAAAGAGGAAGCCACTGTATTATAATTGTGGAGATTGTATCTTCGTGGTTGTAAAGGCACACGTTTAGTCTCAAAGGATGTCAAGGACAGAAACTTGAGTTCAGCCCCCAACATCCTTCACTGTAGTCTATGATATCTTTGATATCAACAGCACCAGATGGGGTGACAGTACGTAACAGAGGTGGAAATACACGACTCTCACTCTGTCTTATATTAGCTCACTTATTTCATCAGCCTTGGGGTCTGAACTACATCAAACACTTAAATCATTGTAAAAAGTAAATCAACAATTGATTTCCTCTTCAGTCTCCTAAGTCTCACAGAGACACTTTTCCACAATGAGAGACAAAGAAAGGGAAAGGAAGTGTGAGTTTTTTTACCCAACAGTGTTTAACATGTAAGACATGTGGAAGTTAACTTTTACAACCCTCTTTACTTTCGTAATCAAATGTATTTTTGGGTGAAACAGAACTTGATTTAAAGGAACTAGTGATTTAAACATTTCAGAGGAAGTGATTATACTTGTTTAATTTTTATATAATATATTTATGTAGTTGATTATGGATTGAATCATTAAGACCAGGGACATAATTAAGCAGAGGGGGTCAATTTTGATGTTGTCATGTTTCTTTTTATTGTTCCATGTCTTATCCCTGTCTCAAGTCTGCCTCCTTCAGGACACTTTTATTTACACTGTTTGTGACTAAAAGAAGCTTTCATAATAGTAAAATGGGGGAGACTGGTGCTAGCTGTCATGCTTTTAATCCAGTAAATATTTTGTGACAGCTAGCTCTAGTCTTCCCGACACAATGTATCTGTATTATTATTATTAATAATAATCTAAATTCATAGAACACATTTAAAAAGTTAAATGTATACAATAATAATGTCTAATAAATGAATTATTATTATTATTATTATAACAGACAAATACCAGAGACACAAAAGCAAAGAAAAGGCTTATAGTTACAAAGCTTTAACCTGCTGGTTAAGAAAATAAAATATAGAAGCCAAGTACAAGTTTAAAGAAGTGTAAAAACATAAAACAGTTTTAATTTTATAGGCTATGATTTTGAGGTTTATTCAAATATATTTTGTGAAACTGTTATAACTCATCCGTGTTCCCCTCTTCATTATTTTTCTCATATCCAGAGCAAACAGTTCATGCAGAGAGCTCATCATGTGAGAACAGCAGAGCATCATTAGCTCTGTAGTTGTGCTGCTAGTGAGAGTTTCATCTATGCACTTTGCTGCTCCACAGAATGGCAGTACAATGTTGAGTGAATGTAGCTTGACTTGTAGATAAAGCAGATTACCGAGCTTGCCCTCTGTGCCTGCCAATACGATTAACTCTCAGACCGCCATCCTGCTCGCTGCATTTTAGACAATTGCAATTACTTTAATGATGTACTGGTTAGTATGTGTATATGACAGAACCTCTCTTCTCCAGCTCATCTCCGCTATTAGAAAATACATTCAATCCTAATGGGTAGAGATGAGATTACAGAGAAAGAACGGATGTCATGCAGCAGGGCATTTTTGGGTCATTTGTATGTGTGTGTGTGTGTGTGTGTGTGTCACAAATGATGAGATTGATGGAGCAGATGATGCATCAGTGCATCGGACTGTTAATGTTTTCAGAACAAAACGTCCAGAACAATGTGGTCATATCCAAACTGTAGACGTTTTTTAATGTTTTGTGTCACAAGCTGTTAATATTTGGAATGGCATTCTCTATATAGCTAATCACAATATATGATGCCAGACTGTTAGCACTTGTTAAAATGTATTTTATTCATTTAATCTTCAGAGGATCCATAATTGGATCTTCTAATCAAATTAAGCTCTTTATAAAGAATGTTAATTATCCCATTTTGACTTGTCCCTTAGTTTTTAAAAACAAGCAATATTCAGTTGCACCTGAATAAACAGTAAAATACAAATACAAATTAGTGCTATTTAATTATTACAGACTTTAATATTATATGTGTATAGTGTGAATAATAATATTCACTATATTTAAGATGTATGATATTTAAGTTTATATTAAGGAACTTATCTAATATTATTCTCATTTTTAAAAATTATCTAATTCAATTAATCTGATGCTTTGCATTTTTAAAAATATGAATTAATACAAATTAATATTAGAAATTCCCTAATCCAGAGCAGTCATGCAGATCTGGCTGTGTTTTTACTGTTTGGCCACTAGATGGTGTTGGGTTTCAACATTAGTTATTACGAAACGTGCTTTGCAACCTTGAATTTTTCTTGAAATATTTTCATGAATCAACAGGATTTACTCATTAAGAGGATTCATATCAGCACTAATTTATTTTTCTAATTCGTCATACTGGAATTAACAGTGATTTTTTTTTCAATATCTTTCTCTCTTTAGCAAAGTACATTGGCTGCTATGTTGATGACACACAGAAACGGGCTCTTAGAGGGGTGTCCTTTTTTGACTACAAAAAAATGACTGTGTTCCGTTGCCAGGACAACTGTGCTGAGAGGTATGTCAACTGAAACTTTATATCTCCATGTACAAGAATATGCACACATATTTGCATGTCAGTGACAATTTTTTTGACTTCTATTGTTTATATTCTCAGATTTACAGTGCATTAACCTCAAAATAAATGAGAGAAATCTTTCATTAAGACATTATTTAGTATGTTTATTAAGCAGTTTTCTTGATGGCCATTAGCAGATATCTGTCCCCCATAATGCAACTGATTTCAAGTTTTACCATTTTTTCAAGATAACATTTCCTTCCCACAATGTTGGTAAAACCTCTCTTACACACCCAAACATATATATGTAAAATTTAATATGCTCCCAGTTAATGCCCCTTCACTGACAAGACTAATTTAATACTCATTACACTAGTCCATTTCCCTGAGTTTATCTTGTTTCCTTGACCTCTAATGAACTCTGAGGAGAGAATTATCAGATATGCTGTTTCCTCTGATGGTCCTTTGATTGTCGCAAAGATTAGAGCTTGAACACGTAGTCTACTCACCATGTGCTCACCAGTAATTCAAAATTGTATTAAGTTAAAGGGATAGTTCACCCTAAAATGAAAATTGTCATCATTTACTCATCCACATATCCTTTTTAAACTTTAATTACTTTCTTTTTGCTTGGAACACAAAAGGGGAAATACTGAAGACCCATACCGATCACTCTTTTCTGAGGGATTGCAGTGAATCGGAACTGAAGCTTTCAAGATTGAAAAACAATGAAAAACAACATGGGAGTAAAGGTCGTTTTCAGAAGCCATATTATAGCTTTATTAGAGGAATAGATCGAAATTTAAGTCATTATTCACTTTTAAAAATGATCTTTTGATAAGTAGTTTTTTTACTCACAATTTCTACCTGATAAAATATTTTATATCTGGCATAACTAGAAAAATGTATATTTATTATAAAAATAGAGTGCCTATGGCACTCTAAGATTGTATTTGTCATGTTTCCAGCCATTCCCGGACTCCAATTCCCAGAATCCTCCCTGACAATCACCTGCACTCACTCATCCAATCAGTAATCACTCACACCCAGCTGTTGCACATTACCCGGAATATATAAGCCAGTCACACACATCCACACTTTGCGAAGTCTTGAATTTCCTATGGTTGTCATTTCTGAGCGTCTCTTTGTCTGTTCTGCCTGTTACCCTGGACTCTGATTCTCGCTACCTGCCTACTTTACCTGTCTGTTCCTGTTTATCCCTGTCTGCCGCCTGCCTCGATCTCTTGCCTGTCTTTGTTTATCCTGTCTGCCGCCTGCCTCGACCCTCTGCCTGTTAACTGGTTCTATGACTTCTGTACTGCCCTTAATGTTGAATAAAAGCTGCAAATGGATTTAAATTTATTTAAAATTCCTCCAGTTTTGACTCAGGTTTGGAACAATATCAGGGACTAAATGATGATTAAATTAAATGAATTTTCATTTTTGGTTGAACTGTTAATGTTGCTTTTTATTTTACATCCTGTTAGCACTCTTGCTTCCTTCCTCTTTCCATAGTTCCTCTACCCTGCCTGCTTTCCAATGTTTCTTAACACTGTGTATCCATTAACACCAGTATACTGAATCACCTCGGAAAAGGGATTTTGGCACCAGGACTGCTTTAAAGGAAGGAGTGAGAGTCAACATACTGTAAAGAGGACATCTGTCTGTTCAGTGCTCAATGCTCCGTGCCAGATACTGAAGAAAGACAATCCTTTGTTTTCTCTCCCCCTCTGAACAAAATAGGGCCTATTAAACTGACATCATGCATCATGTTTAAAAGGACAGGCTCTGTATCATGGACTGATCCTTTAAAGCTTTTAAACTGGGGTTCAGCTTGGGGCAGTTCTCACATTTTTGAAAAGTCTGAAAACAGCTCTGTAGAGGAAGGGGAAAAAAATATATTTGAAGGGGTGGAGAGCACATTAACTCTCTACTAGGGATGGGCCCTAAAGCTGAATACCTTGTTTGTAAAGGCACAGAAAATGAATAATACATTTACAGAGCCTCTAAAGGGGCATGTTAAGGCTTGCTGCAGTAGCTGCGGTTAAACAGTATTCAGCCAGACACCGATTACATTACATGCCCACTGCAGCTCCTCCCCCACAGCCATTTTGCTTTTTTTATAGAAAGAACTAGAAAGTTGGACAATGCACGCTACACTTTTAAACTGAAAGTGTCTGCTCTGCTCCATATAGAAGGAGCTGGAGAGTTGCAGCAGAAGAGAGTAAAGAGAGATGAAGCCAATTCCCCATAAATGTTAGAAAAATACTTACCCTGCACAAATCATTGACGAGAGTCTGCCACTCTGTCAGATTTGCAGGGGAAAACATGCAGCTCCTTTGTATTTATAAGACCATAAAATTTCACATTCACAACCAATGCCTCTGTTCAGCTAACTTATCTCTCAGCCTTGTAGTTCTGATGCATTAGTCAGGTCTAGAACCACTAAACACCATTTTGCTTGCCAACAGCCTGGCAAAACCTTTTTTTTCCAAGAGAACTTGGAAATTATACTCTCTACACAGAGCATCAGCTTTATCAAAACCATTATCTAATGAAAAACAGACATAGTTTAGAGTTGGTCCAAGTGTCAGAACAATAGACCACATTCTTTCTGCTGATTTCAACAACCGCATCAACATCCACACCCATGTTCCCAACTGAATGCCTCAGTATAAAGGAAATTGTGGTGCACATTTTACACTCTCTCTTGAAAAGCCTGTTATTAAGTGACCTGCTTAAAGGCACAAAATGTGATAGTTCACGAAGCATGCCTTTTTGAATCATGAAGTGAAGATAACAAAAATGAAATAATTTCATTTCTCGCTGTGTTTTAAGTGTTTATTTATTAATAATTATAATAATTATAATATATATATATATATAGTATAAAATAAAATATTAAATTATTTATAAAAATACAAATGTAAATACAAATGTAAAATATATAAAATATAAAAAAAAATAATTCATGCAACTGCAACACTGTCATTTTTTAATACATATGTGTTCTATGTTTTATACTCCCAGAAAAACCTATTGTACATTTCCTATTAACTATTTTCTATTTCTCTATTTTTTTGCACATTTTGGGCACAATTTTAGATAAGAATCAGTGTTGGAAATGGGATCACAAGCAGGACTTGATATTACATTGCTTCACAAGCATCACAGCTCAGCATGTCGGATCTTTACCTGGCAGTCCAATGTCCTGAGGCTGAAGTGAACTGAATGCATATAAAAGATGTTTTTTTTCTTTATCCTGTTATTAGGGGTTATCTCTATGCGGGTCTGGAGTTTGGAGCTGAGTGCTACTGTGGCCATAAGATCCAGGCGGCCAACGTGTCAGAGAGTGAATGTAATATGGAGTGTAAAGGGGAGAAGAGTAACCTCTGTGGAGGACCTAATCGACTGTCCATATACAGATTAGAGCTGAGCCAGGAGTCAGCCCGCCGATGTGAGCTCCCTGACACACAGATACACTTACACACGTGCATCAGCAAACCTCCACTCACACATTTGGACAGGCACACAGATATGGCTCGAAACTTTGATGTCACTCTCAGGAAAACGAAAATGCACACATAACTGCTTTTATCGATAAGACAAAGTAATTTCTTAAAGGAAATTTGGCGAGACTTTACAATAAGGTTTTCTTTGTTAACATTAATTTACTACATTAGTTGACATGAAGTAACAATGAAAAATACTTCTAAAGTATTTTTTAATCTTGATGTTAATTTCAGCACTTACTAATACATTTTTGAAATCAAGTTGTTAACATTGGTTATTGCACTGTGAATTATATAAACAAACAATGAACAATTGTATGTTTAATAACTAACAATAACAATGGTTAAATTAAAAAATATTGATCTAATGTTATGAAATGAAACCTTACTGTTCCCAGAAAGGTAGAGGAAGTGTAGCACAGGGAAAATGACTCCCCACCATTGATTTCTTGGGGGAGTGACTATCTTAAATAATTTCCTTTCGTGGTTGAGGAAAAATTATCTTAAAGATCCTCTGATAATTATTTATAAATGTTTAAAATATATAGTTATTTGAACTTTTCCCAGAATTGTTTAGCTGATTCTCACATCATTTTTATAAGGCATAATCCTCACCCTTTTCCTTATGCGTCATGTTTGATCAAAAAATAGCACTGGCAGAAACTTGTGACATTCCGTCCCGTGTGTCCTGATTAAGCACTTTCCCATGTGACAGGATGTGTGTGCGTAGGAGAGGTTAAGTAAAAAGCACGAATACAATAGCTGCTCACGAACAACTTTGATTTATTAAGTTAAGAAGTCCTTGGAGCCAAAGCGGATTTATTAAAGGCAAAGACTATTTCTACTAAGTATAAATAGTGTTAGATGCTATTTATACTCTTTATAATGGCAGAAAGTATTTGTTCCTCATTGTATTGAAGTACATTATAAAATCATATGCAATAAAAACAACATATTCAATGTATTTCTTACATTAATTAAAATATTAAATGGATGATGCAATATTGGGACATTGCTTATAAAGCCCACCCCTAACCATAACCATATTGCTGATCAATAAAGTTGTCCTTGAAAGTTCAGGAAGGAGCCAAATCCACTGTCCTTAAAGCCCTGATATTCTCACTGTGAAGTCCTTTTTCGTTTTTCGCTTTGGGGTAAAAAGAAGTTCAAAATACCTGAGCAGCATTATACTGTTAGCAAACAAAATAGCAAATTAACAAACAAAATAAACAAAATGAGAATACAGTAGTGAAGAGAGCATCTGATCATAGCGATGTGGATGTTTGCACGAGCTCTGCAATTCGGGACTCACATCACGTTTATTTATACAACTTTATACAATGGATTGTTTAAAAGCAAGCAGCTTTACAGTATTAAACATGAAAAACGTGTCAGTGTCTCTTTCAATTGGAATTAAAAATACAATGTTCTGTCATTAAACTCTTGATGGCGCGGTCTTTGACTCTTATCTGCTTGATTGGTTCCTGCTGTATCAGTAGCCAATGAGCTCACTGCTCGACCTTCAAAAACTTTGTCCGCATTTGCAGCGCTCTTTCATAATTCCCCAGCTCCACCTGTATAGATCTGTTACTGGTAATTCATGTCTGCTATTGTACAACAGCAGCATGTCTTATTTGCTCACAGCAGCGTGTTGTGTATGTAGTGGCGGTAGCACATCCCATACTTGCTCTGCAGCTGTTTCAAACTCCCGAAACAAACACAAAACAAACTTCAATTTGGCCTGATTTTGTTTTAGATTACATCACACCAGTTCATTCTGCAGTTTCGCTTGAAGTTTATCGGGGCCTTTACTCTCCATGCCACTGTCGTTTTAGTTTCTTTTTTAATTTTGATTGGGTCAACCAGGCAAAGGTGGGCAAAGTTTGTGTAAATAACCTTTGTCAACAAGATTTCTATCTTGTTTCTATCTTGGCTATTTCCACGTTTGTGTGTCGATTGAACACAATGCAAGTCATGATGTCCAATTTGTGAACTAATTACTCTTTTGAACTCTTTTGATTCTTTTTGAGTCAATCAAAAATATTTAGAAAATAGTATTGAGCTTGCTCATTCGTGCTTTGAATTAGACTCAGTGAATTGTTTAGAGCCGTTTTACAGCTGACATGCTAAAAAACTGCATCAGCAACCACATAGCGTCGCTCTGGAAACCACCCAGAACACTCTAGCATCATGCGGGTGAGATTTTATCAAGCAAGCGACACAAATATTTCCTTGAGAAAATACTAAAATGTTGTTGTTTTTGTTGTTTTTACACTTAGAAAATCATGTACTTGTTTATTTTGCTCTTAAGATGGGAGTGCCATCTTCAAGGGTTGTTTCAAGAGACCAGACAACGTGACCCTGGCGCTTCCTGCTAGTGCTGTTATTCAGAACATGTCTGTGGACAAGTGTGTTGACATGTGCACAGAGAAAGTAAGTATGTGTGCATGACGTGAATCTGGTGTCTCTCATACCACTGTGTTTATGCGAGTCTGTCTTACATAATCTCTTCCTTTGTCTGGCATAGGAATTCTCTCTGGCCGCTTTGGCTGGCGAAAAATGTCACTGTGGGTTTCCCACTCCTTTCTTCACTCTGCATGAGCGTGAGGATGAGGAACTGTGTCTCCAGCGATGCGTAGGGGAAGACTTTGAGAGCTGTGGAAACAATGACTTCTTTGTAGTGTACCAGACCCAAGTGCAAGGTAACATGACCTTGTTTGGTTTAAAACAAGTGTGCTCAGGCCAACGCACAGGCAGCACACATAAATTTTATTGCCATATGGGTTTGCATGTTTGGGACTAGAACAAACACATCAGGTCACAGAAGCACAAAAATAGCTCCGTTTGTACTGCTTTAACACATTCTCTCTTCATCACACATTTCACATGTGTGATGGGCTCTAAATGAGCTTTCGTGGCTGCTTATCACTTCTAAAGATGTCCACCCTCACGTTTGCAAAATTCACACTTCCTCTTCACTTCCTCCAAGTTCGCTGTCAAAGTGAGCAAAACACTGACTCGTTTTAAAGTTTGCTTTGTTTTCAAGGGTGGTCAAAGGTGATCTTCCCTCCAAATGTACATTTGACACTAAATCGATTGCAGATATATCTGAATGCATGATTATATATATATATATATATATATATATATGATATATATTAATGCATATATATATTTGCATGATATAATTTCAATAAATGCACACTTGCAACACATAAATGATGCAACTGCTCTGCTGTGCAAGCAGAGCCTTCTTTTGAAACACACAAACATGTACTCAGCCAAAAAAAAAAAAAAAAAAACACACCCAAACACACTCTGTTGACTTTGAGGGAGGGGGAAATGTTTTGGTTTCAATAAAAATTAAACATTTGGAGCATAATGTTGAAAAACTTTATCCGTGCAACCAGGAAGGCACAATGACAATAAATACTGTCCTTGTAATCCCTTACGAAAAAGAAGTATACTTCAAGTTAATTTTATGAAGTATACTTAAGTAATGTTCAAGTATATTTTTAAGTACACAGATGGAGTAGATCACGTCCATCAACACCCGCTTCACAGTCGTTTCCTATGGGTTCATCATTTCTTTCAGCAACATTAGGCACTTGTGATTTATATGCTTATATGATATACTTTTAAGTATATCTCGATCAAAAGATTGAGTACAAGTAGGCTATAGGCCAAATATAATTTTGTCAGTATAAGTTATGTATACGTAAGTGCAATTTTAAGTATATTTCTGAGAAGTATACAGTATATTTCTGAAAAGTACATAAAAAGTAGACTGAAATTATACTTTCTTATTTTTAGTTTAAAAGAATATACTAATAGAACACTTGAATAAACTTCTTTTTCGTAAGGGATATTAGATATAACTTACACAGATAAGGTTAGTAAGCTATTTTATTACACTAAAATTATGTTACCACACATAATGTTTGCATTTTATAGCTATACTTTTGAAACTGTGTGTATTTTGACATTTATAGACTGGTCCCTTTCACTTCCACAGGACATTTCTTAAAATATTTACTATAAA
The DNA here is from genome assembly GCA_003731715.1 of Anabarilius grahami. Taxonomy (NCBI): domain Eukaryota; kingdom Metazoa; phylum Chordata; class Actinopteri; order Cypriniformes; family Xenocyprididae; genus Anabarilius; species Anabarilius grahami. The sequence continues at coordinate 1,530,642 of RJVU01073043.1, read as the reverse complement.
TTACTATCTATTTTTTATTTTCTATAATTAAAACAAAATATATAAAATATTAAACTAAATTTTAAATATTATATAAAATTATTTATAATGTTAAACAACACAAGCACAATATTTTTGAATGAGGAATTTGGCTTAAATTTCATTAAATGAACTGTACTGCAATCATTGTGGGCCCCTAGAATCATTCCCACCTTTCACCCCATTATCTCTGGCACTGCTTCCCAATAAAAGTACAAACTCATCTCATTTTCTACTCGGTTTGATAGTCATCAGCTCTGTGGTTCAAATTCTGAATGGTCATCATGAACTTGTCCAAACCAAACTTGAAATCTAAGCAAGAACACATGTGATGCGTGCATTATTAGCCTTCCCACTGTTTATCAAACTGCTCAAATTTGATTTTATCTGGCTTTTACAGATAAAAGACCATTATTTTTGTGGTTTTAATCCATATATGTTAGTTTTAATACTGTATAGATGCTAGTATACTTGCTTGTCAAGCAATTTCAAGGAAACTTTAATGAAACTGAGGATTTTTTTCACTTCGATATCTCATGTTTGGTCTGATGTATATCCTCCTTTATCTCTACAGATAATCGCTGTATGGACCGGCGCTTTTTACCCACTCGTTCCAAACACCTAATGGCACTAGCTAGTTTCCCAGGAGCGGGGAATACCTGGGCCCGTCACCTTATTGAACTGGCCACAGGTTACTACACAGGGAGCTACTACTTTGATGGCTCACTGTACAACAAAGGTTAACTTTAACTTTTAGTTCTCCATTAAGCCATCGTGTTCTCTCTTGCTTGCTCATGGTCTTCCTCTCTTGTTGAACTCTTTGAATGTGCAGGATTCAAAGGGGAGAGAGATCACTGGCGCAGCGGTAGAACCATATGTATCAAGACCCATGAGAGTGGCAGGAAGGAGATTGATGCCTTTGACGCTAGCATCCTTATGATCCGGAACCCTTATAAAGCACTCATGGCTGAATTTAACCGAAAGTATGGTGGCCATATTGGATTTGCCTCTCAAGCTCACTGGAAGGGGAAAGGTGAGAGATGAAAGCTTGATCTAAAACCTAGTGCTACTCACATGAAGCACATAACCATGTTAACTGGCTCTATTAACTTTCTTTCCTACTGCTGCCATATTGATCATTTTCCCCATTACAATTTGTCAATATCCTCTTCCATAATAAAGCTCTGGTTTGACATAAACATAATGCTGAGCTAATGGTGCAATACTGTGAAAAGCATACAAAATACATCCATTGAGGTAAATAGAACATTTTAATCATTTTAATTGTTTTAAATTTTTCAGCACTGACTGAATTGCAAATATATTTTAGTCAACATTTCTCTCAACTCATTTTCACTGATCTCATCGCTATATATATTATCTGTGTCTCAGTCTAGTTCGGAAGTTTAGCATAGGGGTAATCATGATCAAAATAACTTGTGTTTTTTTTTTCCTTGACGTTGACGTCAGTTTGAGGGTAAATCTGCTGTACTGTGGTTAGAAAGCATGCACTCATCAAACACAAAAAGCTATGACTGTCTTTAATGTGGTTTTGTTGAGAATCTTTTCCCTTTTTAACTCTGAAACCTCCAGAAAACTGACGCAGAGAAGCTGGTGCTTATTTTTAGGAACACAAGTCACTTATAGGCACCAAATACATGTCACTGTACTTCTTTAATGGTTAATGGTTATAACTATTAAACTAAGACACATTTTTCTTGCAGTTAAAGTAATTTGACTAAAATGATGTTGCATTAATCAAAAGTTTGTGAACAGTGGTAGCAGTCAGTAAAAAGATTGAGCAAAGTTGTCTGTACCCCAACAAAAAACATTTTTAAGCAACATTTGCTTCTTGTTCTTCTTTTTTTACCCATATTTTTTTCCCACAGTGAAGCAGATGCTTGTGACATTTTGGTGTCTTGTTTTTTCGAAATGAGCACTTTGTCATTCTGTTTTTGTTTCATTTTTGATTAGGTTTCTGTAATTTTAATGACAAGTGTTTTTTTAACTCTTCTCTTAAAATGTGTTCCTCGGTTGTTGTTTCAATGTTCTTGTTGACATGCCAACAAGCTTATTGGTTCTTTCTGATGCGCCACACTAACCAAAACACAGAAGCATTTTTTTTTTAAATCTGCATTTTTTGCTTCTACAGAGGTTCTAATGCACTAAATCTTAGGCTCCATGGGACAGCATGTTATTGTAAGACATGGGTGTCCAGTCCTGCTCCTGGAGGGCCACTGTCCTGCAGAGTTCAGCTCCAATCCCAATAAATCACACCTGAACAGCTAATCAAGGTCTTACTAGGCATACTACAAACTTACAGGCAAGTTCTGCAGGACAGTGGCCCTCCAGGACCGAGTTCGGACACCCCTGCTGTAAAATGTTATTTAAAAAAAAAGTTAAACTCTCTCTCACTCTCTCTCTCTCTCTCTCTCTCTCTCTCTCAATCAGAGTGGCCAGAGTTTGTGAAGAACTATGCTCCATGGTGGGCATCCCACACACTAGACTGGCTGAAATATGGGAAGAAAGTTCAAGTAGTGCACTTTGAGGATTTAAAACGGGACCTTTTCTCTCGGTTAAAAGACATGGTCATCTTTCTGGGCCTTGAAGTGTCAGAGGACCGCCTGCTGTGTGTGGAAGGACAGAAAGATGGGAACTTTAAACGTTCTGGGCTCAGAAAGCTGGAATATGACCCTTACACGCCTGAAATGCGTGCCACCATTGACGGGCTTATTAAGACTGTGGACACGGCACTCAGAAAGAGAAACATGTCTGGTGTACCTGAGGAGTACAGGCCCAGATGATACTCATCTCTTGACTTTAGCTTTTTTTCACACACATTTTTTCCTTGAACTTTTTTCCCTAGAATATAAAATTGTTTATTGTCATCCTTCTTGTTTGCTTTCAGTTTGCACAAAAGTACTGCTGAAAAACTGGTTGTCCTATCACTAATAATCTAAAGATACACTACATAGTAAGACATGGGCTCGTGGAACAATGTGGCTCCAGTCAATTTGGCGTTAAGTTTAACCACCATGGATCCATCTTCATTAGGCCAATTTAAGTGTGTGGTAACCACAAATTCAGTTTGTCATCAGGGGCAATGACTGTTCACGCTTTTTTATGAAAGTGTCTGTTGCCACCAAGACATCCGGGTCAGCTATTTAGATGGACACATCACATCTGTGTTTCATTGTGTTTGCTTTTCCTGCCACTACTGGACTATGATCCATTAAGCACTTCAGTCTAATTGGGAATATATGGACAACGATGTCATGTTTAACACTGGAACCCCAGCTCCCTGTTTCTGAAAAATATGTGAACATTGCCATCCAATTATAATGCTTCTTAAAACCGATTAGTAAAATAGGTATATGGACAACAAAAATCCTCAAGCTAATACCACGTGTATTAGATAAATGCATGGACAACACAAAAAACATGTTGTCTGGTACCTGCCTTCAGTGATTTGCAGGCAAATTGCAGATATAGTCCTTCATAGGGCTGTTAAATTAGATGAAAGTAACCAAGTTAGTTTAGAGCACTTCTATGTTAAGATAATTTCTTCAAGTTAAATGATTTACCTTTCTGTTTTCACTGAGGTTTTAAGATATATTTGCAGTGGGCAATCAAAAAAACAATTCATCTTGTGTTCACAAAGTAAAAGAAATGGGGGCTTCTTGTAAATTGCTCAAAATAACACATTGACTGACCCTTTAATCCTTTTCTCCATCATAATTATAGTAATCTATTAAAGGGATACAAGATGAAAATTCTGTTATTTTTTTGTTTGTTTTTGATAGACATGGTCACTAGACACAGCTCCTACTGTATGTGAGAAGAGTTGTGTATTGATTCTTAAAACATTTGGAACGACATGAAGATGACAAATTTTCAGTCATTTTTGGATGTCCTATCCCTTTAAGCAAAAACCTCTTCTTCACCAATTTATTTTTTTGGTTTAGACTATGAGTATAGTTGTCAGTGCAGTATTGAATAACTTCCCTTTTCCATTGACATCCCTGAAAAGATTCAAAAATCTAATAATTCCTCCCAAATTATGTCAGGTTTTGGATGCAATTATAATCTCGTTCCCTGTAGAAATGTTTAGAATTGTTCTTTTTGTTTTCAGTGTTTTAATTGCAGAAGTCTTTTTTATTCAAAACAGAAAATCAACATTATAATCTATAAAATAATCTAGAATTAAGGGGTGAAAGCAAGTATGAAGCAATGTGCTAAAAAGAGGCAAAAGAGCACCTCACGGGTAAATTTCTGCTTTTCAGCTAGAGACCTAACAAATAAAATTCAATATATGTAAATAAATACACATATATATTTTTGTAATGCTCACATGGAGAATTACTTTCAAAGACAGAAAAGTATCACCTCTATTTTTGAAAAGGCTTTTAAATTTGAGCATTACATGCTTTTCATTTCAAAAAGGAACAAACCTGAAGTGTCTTTCTGAATGTATTTTGTATGGAATGAATGTAAGGAATTTCTACCAAATAGGAAAATCGGAGTGATTGCCAGCAGTGTAAAGAAAATTAACAATTTCTATTATAATTGTAAGCTGAGAGAACTGTGTGAATGAGGAAACCTTTTGCTCTTGTTTGGTGCTTGATGCATAGGATGTTCTGGTCAATAAATTGTAAAGCCCCAAATTCTCAGAGGCCCAACATTCTTTTATGTATTTAGTTAGTTTTATATATAATTATTTAAGGCTTATCAGGATTTGAACGTATGGTTTTAAGTATATATCATTTTCTGTGTGCATTTAATGAAAATTCTGATGAAGCTGTTTTCATGGAAAATGAGTTAAGTTTTGGGTAGGACTACCTGTTTGTCCAACCAATGGTAGATGGGGGAAGTGTCTGGAAACAAACCTCAAAACATTATTTCTGCAATTCTGTTGATTGCTAATGCTTCAAAAATTGTGCGCTTCACCTTTAAATCTCTCTTTACAGCACTGTTTATTTTAAATGCTGGTTGTTATGCAACTTCCTAAAGTAAGTAGGTTTTCTCACTCTTTCAGGAAATTCCTAAAAAAGTTTACAGGCTGCAATGTCTTTCTAAGGACAAACTTACTTTCTGAAAAATTGCATCTCATCTTAGATATTCAAAAACAATATATTCAAAAGTTTCAGGGCAGCCAAGGTACCACAGTGTCTCGTGTTTTCTACTTTTCACAGGGGAAGTGTGATATGAACCGCACTTGATTGGCCAATGCTCAAAGCTTATTTAGTGGTAAACAAAGTGTCTGTGATGAAGTTACTGCAGTCATAACAACTGAGATCCGACTACACCGCATATCCAGTCTGTTTTACTCAGCAGTTGTATGAACCACTGCTATACTAAATGATCAGAAGTACAGTGCTGCAGACTGCAATTAAATGACGGAATGGTCTAAACCAAACTTCTAACTCCAAAGTGAATTTGTGAATCTTTTTGACTGGTCATTTTGACTAATGATGATGATTAAACAGAATATGGACACCATAACAGCTTGATTTTTAATTATTGTCATAGATTTGTATATTTTTATGTTATGGCCATCTGAGTTGCCGTCTGCATCCCTGACTAATTTAATAATGAAAACTGCAAATAAAAAAAAACAATAATAAAGGTAAATGCAGCAACATGTTAAAGAGATTCCATGAAAAACATCTTACCAGATTCATGCAAATACATGTTTGTAAAGCTTTTAAGCAGGAAGTATCTCATCATGCTTGCCATAAATGGAATAAAGCTGAAGCGTCTTTCTGAATACATTGTGTATGGATTGATTTACTTATCGACCTATCATATAATTAAGAAAATGACCAACTCTTGAGAAACTGTTAGAACAAGATTTTGTATATTTTTTATGTATATTTTAGCAAAACAGAGAGACATGTGGAGCGTAACAAGATCTGCTGATATTGCTCAAATGATGCTCAGTGCATTCAATCGTCAATAAATTCAAAACCCCAAATTATTTGATGCCCCACTCCATAGATTTATGTATATGTGATGCGTTGATCAGTAACATGCACAAATGATAAGATAAAATCAGTAAATTCTGCAAAATCTTTGAGCAAAGGGGCATTTTAATATACAAAACTTTTGTAGAAAGTAGCTTTTATTAAACCTATTTACATTGATTTATTCTAGACGTTTCAGCTGTGTTACATGCAACAAACAATTGTACAATTTGTTAATGTTCCATCTTTTCTATAGGCCAGCATTCTCCAGTCCGATGTGGAAGAGAATAAAGAGAAATATCTTTTGTCCAAGAATTGTTTTAAAATTTCAGACAGCAGTGGAAAGTCTTTTATCCACAGAATTGGTAATTGAAGTTCTTTGAAAAGCGCTCCGGGTCTCTTCATCAATGGCACTCTCAATCTTTGACAGGAAGGAATAGCATTTCTTCTTTAAATCCTTGGCCATGAATGCATAGAGGAATGGGTTCATAAAGCTGTTTGCAGTGGCAAGGGTTCCAGATATTTGTTGGGCCGTGTAAAAGACAGGATCATGCTCAGTTTTGCCAACCTCTAGAATAGAAGTAATGTGAAATGGCAACCAACAGACAAAATAAGTTGTAATCAGTAAAGTCATGATCTTGTAGGGCTTGGTGGATTTGAACATTTGGTTTGCTCTAAGTTTACAGATCAGGAAGGAGTAACAGGTGGAAATGGTCAGGAATGGAATTAAAAACCCAAAAGTAAAGCGTGTGAACACAACGGTTCTGTGGTGATCTGTATAGTTGGTATAACATTTGACCGTTGATAAGTCATGGGTAATATCTCTAAATGTGGCAGGTGGAATGCTAAGCAAAGCAGACACAAACCAAGCCATCATAACAACTAAAGAAGCTTTCTTTATAGTGCGTTGATTTTGGGCCCAGACAGGAAACTTGACTGTGATGCAGCGATCCACACTAATGATGACCAGGATGAAAATGCTGCTGTACATATTGATGGTCATAACAAAAGAGGTGAACTTGCACATGAAGAGCCCAAAGATCCAGTTGTTCGTCACTATTCCGCTAATGGTGAAAGGGAGAGTAGCGCAGAAAATGAAGTCAGACAAAGCCAGGCTCAGGTACCAGGTGGTGTTCACTGACTTCTTCATCTTAAAACCAGTAATCCAGATCACCGCACCATTTCCAATGATGCCAAGAAGGAATATGATCACATTAAGAATAACTGTGATTACACATGCTGCTTCCTTGCAGTATCCAGCATGTAAATCCACAAAATTGTTTTTTGCGTGATTTTGAAGTTCATTTACAATATCACTGTAATCGTAGTCGTAATCTGGTTCTGTAGTTGAATCCATTATGTCTTGTTAGAACTAAACAGGAAGTAGAGTTCTGTAATGAAAACACATGCAATTTATCCAAATATATTGTTTTATGATGCGTCTCTAAGCACCTTTACCTTATTTTTATTATTCTCAGGTTAGGTAAGAAAGTCAAATCTGACCTAAATTATAAGCATTTTAAAAATACTTACAATCAGACAGAAGACTTCTCTGTGGTCTGTTCAGGCTCAATGACTTAAATTAATGCCACATGAGGCAGAGTTTAGTTATAAAGTTATAAGTTCATTTATTTATTACATTAGTATTACTAGCATTACATATATTTTACTAACATTCTATACAAGTAATTAAATAAAGTATAAGTATTAAAAGGTTCTTCAGTCAAGGCAATATCAGCGATGGAGGCATCATCAGATTCCCAAGAGTTCGGTTGTTTAGCAAAAGTACAGCAAAACCGATTGTTGGTGAGTGTGATGGCATTGGCTTTATAGCGTGTTCAAAACATATCAATCATTGTGATTCAACCAATAGTAGGACGTTGGGGCAGGCCAATGGGGGTCAAGGGTTAGCTTCAGCAGTTACAGTGTTTTCAAGTCATGTCAGAAAGAATGTATTTAAAATGCACATGAACATCAGCACAACTCATAATTATGAGTTTAGGTAACCCTGGTAATTTCCTTAAGAGTTTCCGAGTTAAGTACGTGATGGTGAGAAAACATGTCAGAGGCAATGGATGCAGAGTCTGCCCTAGTGAAAAAACCCTACCAAAATGTATTTAAAATAGGCCTACATTCATTTCACACTAACTAAAAACCTATTAATATACAGTAGTCAGCATTTGAAGTGGATCAAAAAAGTTCATCAAAGTTGTCCTGAGAAGAAGATTTTAGATGATGATTTTCAGATGTTGACTATTTAGAGACATACTGACAAAAGTATTTTAATTAAACTTAATTTGCAGTTCTTCTTTATTGAACAATGCACAATGCATATTTACATTCATTCATTTATTTCTAAATATTAAGCATAAAATGTGTTTAATACCACTATTAGTAAGGATAGTATGATCACTGTATAATTTGAATACAAGATGTATATACTTGTACTAAAGTATACAGTGGGTACGGAAAGTATTCAGACCCCCTTAAATTTTTCACTCCTTGTTATATTGCAGCCATTTGCCAAAATCATTTAAGTTCTTTTTTTTCCTCATTAATGTACACACAGCACCCCATATTGACAGAAAAACACAGAATTGTTGACATTTTTGCAGATTTATTAAAAAAGAAAAACTGAAATATCACATGGTCCTAAGTATTCAGACCCTTTGCTCAGTATTTAGTAGAAGCACCCTTTTGATCTAATACAGCCATGAGTCTTTTTGGGAAAGATGCAACAAGTTTTTCACACCTGGATTTGGGGATCCTCTGCCATTCCTCCTTGCAGATCCTCTCCAGTTCTGTCAGGTTGGATGGTAAACGTTGGTGGACAGCCATTTTTAGGTCTCTCCAGAGATGCTCAATTGGGTTTAAGTCAGGGCTCTGGCTGGGCCATTCAAGAACAGTAACGGAGTTGTTGTGAAGCCACTCCTTCGTTATTTTAGCTGTGTGCTTAGGGTCATTGTCTTGTTGGAAGGTAAACCTTCGGCCCAGTCTGAGGTCCTGAGCACTCTGGAGAAGGTTTTCGTCCAGGATATCCCTGTACTTGGCCGGTCAGTACAACCAGTCGCCCTGCCCCTGCAGCTCTAGGAAGGGTTCTGGTCGTCCCAAACGTCTTCCATTTAAGGATTATGGAGGCCACTGTGCTCTTAAGTGCAGCAGACATTTTTTTGTAACCTTGGCCAGATCTGTGCCTTGACACAATTCTGTCTCTGAGCTCTTCAGGCAGTTCCTTTGACCTCATGATTCTCATTTGCTCTGACATGCACTGTGAGCTGTAAGGTCTTATATAACAGGTGTGTGGCTTTCCTAATCAAGTCCAATCAGTATAATCAAACACAGCTGGACTCAAATGAAGGTGTAGAACCATCTCAAGGATGATCAGAAGTAATGGACAGCACCTGAGTTAAATAAATGACTGTCACAGCAAAGGGTCTGAATACTTAGGGCCTTATTTCATACTTATTTCAGTTTTTCTTTTTTAATAAATCTGCAAAAATGTCAACAATTCTGTGTTTTTCTGTCAATATGGGGTGCTGTATGTACATTAATGAGGAAAAAAAATGAACTTAAATGATTTTGGCAAATGGCTGCAATATAACAAAGAGTGAAAAATTTAAGGGGGTCTGAATACTTTCTGTACCCACTGTACTTGCAATAGTTCCACTTTAGCACAATCAAATATACTTAAGTATATCTTTAGTTGGACCTCAACACAAAAATACTTGTTCTAGTTTAGCAGACTTTAAGTATACCAATTTAGTATACTAAAAGTACAATTGCAGGGTATTTATATTAAGTATGTAAATGTAAATGCAATTGTAGTAGACTTAGCATAAAATAAATAGATTTTAAATAGATTTTAGTATATTTATTTTTCCCTAGGGAAGGACCTATTAATGGCCATTAAAGTGAAATCACTGAACCTAAACATACGAGCTTGATAAAAAAAAAGCTCATTCTAGAAGAAAATTTCAGATGACACTTAGAGGCTTTTGCATCTGAAGTCTTCATTTCTAAAAATTAATGCCTTGGCTGAGCAAAAACATCACGACACTAGTAGGCCTACCACACAAGGGATGCAGATATCTCCTGTTAACCCTCAAAAAACCGAGACGGTGGCCAAAAATAACTATTGTTCTAAAATGTTTAATAACTTTTGAACCGATAATCCAATCTGTATGCTTTAAAGAGCCGTAAAGAGGAGATTCTCGGCTTTCCAATGATATCACATTTATCTCATTCATGACATTCAAGGCTCCGTACGTCACTGACTGGTTACATCATCAAAATCTGCAGCATTGATCCGTCAAGGCAATGCTTGTGGGGCACGTTCAAGCTCAAACCGGTGCGCAACGTCAAAGCCACTGGAAGGCAAGCCTGCAACCTTTAGCCAAAAAAGCATAACAGCTAATGCTAACGCTCCGCCTCTGGCAGTACGCAGGGAAGGAGACCAGAGGCTGTTTTTTGAATGGATGTCAATGGATGAGAGGCTTCACTATGCTAATTAAACAGCTTTTGTGGGGAAATAGCTAATCATTTGATTAATCGACAGCCTGTTCGCTAATCTTCAGCACGTTTTACACTAAACAATACTTTCGTTGGGAACTATATGTAGATTTTAGCTTGATAAAAATGTATTTTTTAAGAGAAGGCAGACTAGGGAATGTTGCGACTGATGTCACTGCCATTACACGATAGGCTGAGAGGTGCCGCACGTGATGAAGTTAGCCGTTAAGCTTTCTCCAATGGTAAGAGATAGATGCCTTATCCAAATACCCACACTTGCAACTTGAGAGCTCGTGCATGCGACAGGAAGTAAGTGCGCAAGACTGTCCCATGTCTTAAAAAAAAGCCCACGTGCAGTGCCCTTAATGCACACTAAACCCACACTATCAGAAGCGGTATTCAAGGCTAAGCATATCCCATCATGCATTATGTTCGGGAAATCACATGCCCCGAAATCACAAGATGTCAAGGAAAATATATGACTGTAAGTTAAATTAATTATATAATACATATAATTTGGTAGTAAAATATAAAGTGTTGCACATTTTATTGATGCAAAGAAGCACCACAATTTTAAAATTTTGTCTTCTGTTAGTTACATAGCGACCACTGAACAGACATTTAGAAGTGTATTTTAAAATGCAGAGTGCTGAAAATAATAATTAAAACAAAAAAGCTTTAAACACTTTTTTGCAACACTATAAGTGTGTCCCATCGGGCAATCAAAAGTTCTACACACACTTGCGGTCTTCACGCCCAATTGAACACTTTGGCCAAATACAGGAAATATGTCATGTAAGTAGACAAGTGGTCAAGTGCAAAGATCGCAAGTGTGGGTATTTGGACAAGGCTACAGATCCACTCATATGCCTACAATATACAATCTCTGGCAACGTTTTGCCACGGTTTCCGGGTTGAACAACATGTTTCCTGGAAACGGTGTGCAACAGGTTTGAGATACGTTTTCCCTTGTTTGGTGGGTGTGTCAAAAATGTCAGCCCAATCAGCATCAACATGCATATAAACCACTCGGTATTAAAGAAACAGCTCGTAAATGTAATTAACATCAAAATAAATTCACGAGAGCAAGTATATTGGTATAAACGCCCACTGCTGCGATTGGCTAACATCCTTCCATTTGAAATAGCCAAGTATTACGCTCTCTTTTAACGCATTTTTACTTATAGCTCTCAAGGTTAACTAATCGTGAAAAGTGTTGCATTACATTTTGATCTATGGCATTATATTTAGATAGTGGCATGAAAGGTTGCAGAGTTGAACACTGTGTAGCCGGACACATATGTTGAGCGCATGAAAGCAGTGATCTCGTCATTGCAACTCAATTTCTGTGATGCTGGGTCTGGTGTCAGATAAAGCTTTTATTGGACTAAGGAAGTTTTCAGCTCTAAAACTTACAGGATATTCTTAAAGTATGATAACCTCTTATATGTCAAAGGCTCAAGGGAAATTTGATTTCTCAGTTCATCACCCCTTTAATTTTACTCCCTGGTCTTTTTTGGACACACATTATCATTAAATAAAGTACACCTATTTATCCCTAAAGAGTAATATTGTAGTTTTGTCTAGAGTAATATTGTAAGAAATGGCTATAACTTGCTTAGAGATTGTTACATTTAGACAACATTTCATCTGAAAGTTTAAAACATCCAAATATAACTTTTTAAAAGAAAAAAATCCAAACTTCAGGAGGTTTTGTGTGAGTTTACAGTGAAAAAACACCAGATGTTTGCTGGCGTTTTTTGAAATTCTGGAAATTTGATCCATTCTCAGACAAAATAAATGTAAAATTGGGACTTCAAATGAGCTGAACTGAAACTAGCTAAAGCTAGAATGGGTTAGAAAACCAGAGAAAAGTGCTAGCGAGTCAGGAGCCCCAAAAATGCTCTAGGTCTTTAAGGGTTAAAAACATAATTTGCAAATAACTACAACTGCCTTTCCCATAATTTCATCAGGTTACTTTGGGTATAGGCCTACTCAAATGGGTCGAAATTGTCCCTGACACTTTCTCGCAGCACGGATATCCCTAATACAAAATTAACATCTCCATTTGATTATCAATTCATTCGTTTGTGCTAAATAAGAGGTGATCTGGCGCTGGAATGTGTTGTTTTTGAAAGCTTGCCGAGTGCTCGTTGACACTGTTATCAGTGGCACAGGTGTTCTCTTGGCCTCAAGCAAAGACTTCACACAGATGAGCGCTTCAATCTATCGCTTAACACAGTTGCGGAGACAATCTATTTTTCTATCCTTGTGACTTTAATTTTCATTTGATGGTTTACATGAATGCCAAAGGAAAGTGTCTAATTTGTTCAAAAGCTTCAGAGCTTAAACCACAAAGAACCACAATTTACACAAGTGCCATTTTATTCGCATAATTTTAAAAGCAACTCAATTTGAAACTTCAACATGTAAAAAACAAATGTTCAAAGCATAACAGTAGGCCTATATTTGATGCACTGGCTTTTGAGTGACATCTAAAGAATAACTTACCTCACAAAGTGCCTCACAATGTCGTTGCCCAAAGTATACTTCCTTTTTTTTACGTGCACGCACAGCTGCATAGCCTTTTAAGCAGCACTTCTGAAAGTTTGGGGTGTGGGCGCCTATGAGGTGTATTTTGTTCCATTGCTTAGCTAACTGTGAGAGGTGGATTGTGCCATGGACTACCTACCAACTGAAAACAGCTGTGTACTTGTCACATGTCTGGTGTTTCTGTTTCCCCTGTGACCTAGTTTTCCCCAGTCTGATTAGTTCATTTGATCCACCTGTGTCTAGTTAATTAGCTCATCACCTTGTTTAGTTCCCTTTGTTGGTATCTTGTATATATACCCAGTGTTCTCCTTCACTCCTTGTCCGTTCTCATTTATGTGTACATGCTGTCTGTTGGAATCGCCTGTGTTTTATTAAAGTATTACTCGTATACTCATCCTCATCTTTGTCGTGCGTTGATATATATAGCCACTGTAACAGAAGAACGGACCTAAACAGTGTTTTTTTTTTTTTGCTGTGTTTCTTCTCAGTTTTTTGTTTCTTTTTCCCTCATGGCTCTACCCGCTGTCCAGCTCCTCTGCCTGGAGCAGCGAGACCGCTCGCTGGAACTACACACCAGTGACTTTCTCCAGCTTGCGTGCCAGACTAACTTCCCGGACCGCTCGCTCTGTGTATTTTATCACACCGGCCTGAGCGAGCGGTCCAAGGCATGCATTCCAGCGGGCGGTCCAACGGAGGACTTCGCCACATACGTGGAGTGGGTGCTGGTGAACAACAACTCTCTGTTCACCATCTGCCCTGCTGAGGATGACACCAGCACTGCTCCACATCCAGAGACCAGCCACCCACCACCGACTACGTGCACGATGGAGAGACAAGAGCCCACCGCAGACCGTGGAGTTCAACCTGCCGGGACGAACAAGACCGAACCTGAGGAGAGGACGGAAGGAGTCGTCGCCCCGGGGTGTGAACCACAAGGTGTCTGACCAGGCGCGTGAGCCCGTTACATCGTGTGCTGCCGAGGGAGTGTTAGTGGAGTTCAAAGGGCTGGGAGGAGAGCCCTGCCCACAACCTCACCACGGTGGATGGGATCGCTATGACCACTGAAACGTTTTTGGAGTTATTGGATGTGTTTGAGGAGGTTAATTCCCTATGTCTCCTTTCCCCGCTGGTTCCATCCAGCCCTGAACTGCCCGTCTCCCCGCTGGTCCCGTCCAGCCCTGTGTCTCCTGTGTTCCCTCCCAGCCTCCTTCTCCCGCCTCCTCAAACTGCCTGCTCATCTTTTCTGCCTCCTTTGGTACCCTTCAGCCTCTCTTCAGCTCCATCACTTAAGTGTATGGGCCCGATTCAAAGCTTCAGGCCACCAGCGCCACCTAGGCCAGAGGATCGTCTGGCTCCGCCTCCAGCCTTCGAACCCAACACTCCACCGCGGCCTGTCGACACGTCGCCTCTGTCGTGGCTCCTCCCTCCCTCGGCTCCACCGGAAACCCTCAGCCTCAAGACTCCACCGGGCTCCCTCGTCCCACAGGCTCCGACTTGGTCAGTCGTCATCCAGCTGGCACCTTCGGTTTCACCTGGCTCCTCCTTCATCCCAAGTTGCACCGCCTCCGTCTCAGTCTTCAGGTTCCCGGACTCCACCTCGGATGCTCGTCGTCCCGGCTCCATCTCGGTCTCCAGATCCAGCAGTGTCGGTTGGGCTCTCCGGCATGCCAGCTCCACCTGGATCTCCATCGTCGGTGGCGTCTCCATCGGCCATCCCCAGGATGGCACCTCTCAACTCTCCACTATGGCATCTCCCGTTCTCAACTCCACCCTGGGGCCTCATCATGGTTGGTCTCTGGACCAACATCTGGCTCCTCCTGCTCCAGGCTTGCCCCTTGGCTCCTCCCACCCTCCACTCCCCCTTGGACTATTTTTGTTGTTTTCTGTGGACTTTTGTTTTGTTCCTCGTCCCTTCGCCCTCCTCCAGAGCCCCCCCGCCCTCCTCCAGTCCACCTGATCCACCTGTGTCTAGTTAATTAGCTCATAACCTTGTTTAGTTCCCTTTGTTGGTCTCGTGCGTGCGTGTGCGTGCGTGTGCGTGCGTGCGCGTGCGTGCGTGCGTGTGTCCGTCCGTGTCCTTCCTTCACTCCTTGTCCGTTCTCGTTTGTGTACATGCTGTCTCTACCCTGTTGGAATCTCCTGTCTTAGTATTTCTTGTGAACGTCTTGGTTACATATGTAATCCTTGTTCCCTGAAGGAGGGAACAGAGATGTCATGTCGTGACCAGCGAATTGGGATCTCGCTAGAGAGGCCAATCTACTTTGAGTGTAACTAAAATGAGTCAATGCACATTGGCATGCGATCAGCTGCGCCACCCCGCGAATTTTGTTTCTGTTAAATTGTTGCTAAATTGAGATCTTTTGAAGTGTCTTGTTTTTACAGTAATACCACATAAATTTGCAATAATGCCACATAATTTGCCAATAAAAAACAAGACTTTTTCAAGACAACAATTTTCTGATTGATTTATTTGAAAATTAAAAATAAAAAAATATATATCTTTTTTTTTTTTTACACACACCTTCAGAACAACCGAATCAAGCCCAGGTTTTTTTTGTGAGTGCAAAGAAAGATAATGCAGAAAAAGTCAATTGTATGCAGCTGAGATGAAGGGAACCATGTTTAACTATAGATAAGGTCCTTAAGGGTCATTCTGACCCCAAACAGCACATGAGAGTTAAGCATGATTACACGCACACACTTTTTGTTGTAGATAAAGATATTTTAAATAAGTAACAAAAACTCCAAGTCTCCGCTTTATAATGCAATTTTCAGGTTTCACAGGCATTTTGTTGTAGATACAAACCCGATTCCAAAAAAGTTGGGACACTGTACAAATTGTGAATAAAAAAGTAATGCAATAATTTACAAATCTCATAAACTTACATTTTATTCACAATAGAATATAGATAACATATCAAATGTTGAAAGTGAGACATTTTGAAATGTCATGCCAAATATTGGCTCATTTTGGATTTCATGAGAGCTACACATTCCAAAAAAGTTGGGACAGGTAGCAATAAGAGGCCGGAAAAGTTAAATGTACATATAAGGAACAGCTGGAGGACCAATTTGCAACTTATTAGGTCAATTGGCAACATGATTGGGTATAAAAAGAGCCTCTCAGAGTGGCATTGTCTCTCAGAAGTCAAGATGGGCAGAGGATCACCAATTCCCCCAATGCTGCAGCGAAAAATAGTGGAGCAATATCAGAAAGGAGTTTCTCAGAGAAAAATTGCAAAGAGTTTGAAGTTATCATCATCTACAGTGCATAATCATCCAAAGTTTCAGAGAATCTGGAACAATCTCTGTGCGTAAGGGTCGAGTCCGGAAAACCATACTGGATGCCCGTGATCTTCGGGCCCTTAGACGGAACTGCATCACATACAGGAATGCTACTGTAATGGAAATCACAACATGGGCTCAGGAATATTCCAGAAAATATTGTCGGTGAACACAATCCACCGTGCCATTCGCCGTTGCCGGCGAAAACTCTATAAGTCAAAAAAGAAGCCATATCTAAACATGATCCAGAAGCGCAGGCATTTTCTCTGGCCAAGGCTCATTTAAAATGGACTGTGGCAAAGTGGAAAACTGTTCTGTGGTCAGACGAATCAAAATTTGAAGTTATTTTTGGAAAACTGGGATACCATGTCATCCGGACTAAAGAGGACAAGGACAACCCAAGTTGTTATCAGCGCTCAGTTCAGAAGCCTGCATCTCTGATATGGGGTTGCATGAGTGCGTGTGGCATGGGCAGCTTACACATCTGGAAAGGCACCATCAATGCTGAAAGGTATATCGAAGTTCTAGAACAACATATGCTCCCATCCAGACGTCGTCTCTTTCAGGGAAGACCTCGCATTTTCCAACATTCCAAGTTTTCTGACGATACAGCTATTCTGGGTCTCATGTTGGATAGTTTAGACATAGTTGCATATAAACATGAGGTCCAGAATTTTGTCCAGTGGTGCGATAAGCATTCTCTCACCATTAACCCTTTAACACGTACGATCACACCGGTGTGAACAGTCTTGGCTGGCCCCAGGAGCGTACGATCACACCGGTGTGATTAGAACGTTCAGCGCATCACGCGATCAACTGCCAAATTCAAATGTGCGTGCGCATTAGAGCTGGCTCCATCTCGGTCTCCAGATCCAGCAGTGTCGGTTGGGCTCTCCGGCATGCCAGCTCCACCTGGATCTCCATCGTCGGTGGCGTCTCCATCGCGCGCGTCTGTCTCTGGCGCTAAACCAGAGACAGACGCGCGCAGCGCTTTTCATATATTACATATATGCAGTGTTTTCAACCAAATTATGTTTATTTTAGGTTTCAGACATTTAAATATACATGAGTACTAACAAAACAATATATTTAGAGTTTGTAAAATACACACTGATGTCTATAGAAGCGTAAATAACAACCCTTTCCATTATAATTAGACGACACGTTTTATTCATAACAGATACACATTGTGAAAGTAACTTAAAAGTTTACTCTATTCTTCCCCAGTTCACCGACTCACTTACTTTCATGTATTTCGGGAGAAGTGGATAAATTCACGGGTTGTAAATCCAACAGATCCGATTCTCCGTGCGGCGCAAACTAACATGGCGGCGCCCATCGCGCATATGGCTCAACTAACATGATCGTTATAAAGGTGTTTAAACAGCAAAACACATCCACTTGCACATATTTGACAATCGGAATATTAGATATTTCATGCTATAGTTAACAAATTTGTGAATATTTTGAATAAAAAAGGAAAAATTAAATGAAAGCAGACCATCATTCATACAGTGCTGCGGTGTGTCACGTAACAAGCGATGACGTGTCACCATGGAAACCATAAAGTGATACGTTCTAAATAACGGTCGCCTTAAAAAAACTCACGCTGGGGGGTCAGACAGAATATTTAAAACTTACGTGCGAAAGGGTTAAGAACTCCTTTGTCCCCTTGTCCATTAAAGCTTTAAATGACAAGTCAGCGAGAGGTCTGCCCCCATAGTGCCCCTTTGTCACGATGTTCATGTATATTTTATGATCTTTTCTCTTATGAATTTTACTATTGCAATGATTAGAGGTGTGTTGTAAGATGGGCAGTGTGCAAATGGTTGGTTGATGGCAGTTGTGGGTTAATTGCAGGTATTAATTTGTGTGTATATGTGTGTATTGTATTGTATTGTATGTATGTATTAAGTTATTTATTTAAGAAGCAGTCACTGGTTTGGTATGTGTCCAAGACAAATTTCCTTCGGGATAATAAAGTTTATCTAATCTAATGTAACATGACAATGCCAGACCACATACTGCATCAATTACAACATCATGGCTGCGTAGAAGAAGGATCCGGGTACTGAAATGGCCAGCCTGCAGTCCAGATCTTTCACCCATAGAAAACATTTGGCGCATCATAAAGAGGAAGATGCGACAAAGAAGACCTAAGACAGTTGACCAACTAGAAGCCTGTATTAGACAAGAATGGGACAACATTCCTATTCCTAAACTTGAGCAACTTGTCTCCTCAGTCCCCAGACGTTTGCAGACTGTTATAAAAAGAAGAGGGGATGCCACACAGTGGTAAACATGGCCTTGTCCCAACTTTTTTGAGATGTGTTGATGCCATTAAATTTAAAATCAACTTATTTTCCCCTTAAAATGATACATTTTCTAAGTTTAAACATTTGATATGTCATCTATGTTGTATTCTGAATAAAATATTGAAATTTGAAACTTCCACATCATTGCATTCTGTTTTTATTCACAATTTGTAAAGTGTCCCAACTTTTTTGAAATCAGGTTTGTATATCATATATAGTCCTATATCTAATGTTAAATGACCAACAGTAATATCCAATGATGCAACTCTCTTTTTTTTTTTTTAAATCTCTTTTGAATTAAAAATATGCTATCATTTACAGAAAATTTTTATAAATGTAAGAAAATGCTAACTCCAGGTCTCCCCTTTATGACACAATTTTCAGGTTTCAGTTGGGATATTTCTAATTATTGGGCCCAAATTTTGGGGCATAAAGCCTATATATTTGTCTGAAGTTGTGAATTTAAGCCTCAAAAATCAGTGAGGTTTCCCTCATTTGATGACGAGACGCATAGTGATAACTGACACTCAAGTAGTTTGAAATCATCGTCTTGAAGTGTTCTTTAATGTCGTGAGATACAGCTTAATATTTTGTGAAATGATGGGCTAGAATGATAAAAAAAAATTACATATATACCTAATTTTAAAACAGGGCAACGCTGGCTTCTCTTTTTGTTGCGTCCAAGTGAAAAAAGTCTTTCATTTGCTGTGCTTCACTTCAAAACCAACTTAACAGCTAAACACAAAAGTCAACATAAAGCAAACTTACAATTATTATGCACTATTACTTGTTGGGAAATAACTAAAAAAGCAATAGCCTATAGAAAATGCATCTAGTCTACTAATGCAAACTTTAAGTTCTTTTAAAGCAACGTACATGGAGACGACATATATATATAAACTTTATTACAGGCTCTAGACCCAACAACAAGACCAACAACATAACAGAAGGAATAGATACATAAACACATAAAAACATATTTTGATTCATGAGAGTCTTAACAGGCACCCATACCAATGTTTCCACAAATATGATTGATATCTAACCGAGCTGCACCTAGGGCTTGTGAGCATCATTATAATACAGTTTTGAGACTCATCAAGTCGGGACATGAACTTAAACATTAGGTTCCTCAAGAGAGCCTGTAAAGTGCTTAGCCCTGAGTCACAAAAGAGCTTACTTGCACTGCTACTCCTGGGCTTTTCTAGCAGTATCCTCAGGCAGTCATTATATGCTACCTGAAGTTTGCGCATGGTCTCCTTTTTGTAGTTGACCCACAATGGGGCTGCATACATAGGGGTGCAGTATGCACGAAACAATCTCACTTTCACATCATCAGAGCAGTGATGGAATTTCCGGACTAACATGTTTGCTTGAACATACAACATTCGTCTCTGCCTATACATATCTGCATCATCTTCCAACCTGTCAGTGATGATGTGCCCATGATATTTTGTACAGTAAGATACACAGAGGGATTGCCCTGACAGGTAAAACATTGGAAAATGCAGCTTCTGATCCTCCTTGGTCCTACATATCAATACAACACTCTTTTTTGCATTGTACTTTACATCAAACTCAACCCCATACTCAGAGCATATATCTAACAGCTGCTGGAGCTCAACAGAGCTGGGGGACATAATAGCCAAATCATCTGCATACATCAGATGGTTTAACAGAGTGTTCCCTATCAGACAACCTGTCTTACACTTCCCCAACTGTTTCGACAGGCTGTCCATGTATAGGTTGAACAGGGCTGGAGACAAAAGTCCCCCCTGCCGTACTCCATTGCCTACACTGAAGGGTGAGGATAGGCTGTTTCCCCTTTTAACTTGCATATGTTGTTTGGCATACCAATAAACCAGGATACGTATGATGCATCCAGGCACACCCCTAAGCTTAAGTTTAGTAAAAAGCTTATGGTGATTTACCCTGTCAAATGCCTTGGAGGCATCAATAAACCCTAGAAATATTGTAGAACCCTGCCTTCTGTAGGATACAACAGCTTCTTTCAAGGCATAGATACATAGATCTGTACTGTGCTTTAAAACCAAATTGATTTTCTGTGGTGTAAATAAACTCACTCAGTCTATCTAGTAGCATCTTTTCTAACACCTTAGAAAAAATGCTGGCTAAGGCGATGGGTCTATAGTTGTCCAAACTCCCTATTTTACCTGCCTTATCCTTATAAGGCAGGTAAAATAGGAATATGTATCTGGCATCTTGTAAGGTGATATACTTAGTTCAGATGTACTTAGTACACATAATATTTTCATAAATTTGAGTATACGCCACTGTAACGTTGCCACCGGGTAGCTTATATGTTCCTACCGTGCACTTGCCATCAGTCTGTTGTCTGCAGTCCCTATCAATCCTATTCAAAAATAGCCCAAAATTAATTAATAAAAAGGGCAGTAGAAGTGAAATTTGGAATTACTTTGCTTTTAAAACTTGCTTTGGGACGCAACACATCAGATCCCTGTCTGTCACTTGCCCATTGACTTGTAAAGGCTGATTTATAACCTATGCAGTAGCTATGTCATATGCTGTGTGTAGCATGCGTAGCCTATAGCTTGGCCTGACGTGCACCTCTCCAAAAATGTAACAACGAGTCAATTCTACCTGGACCCCAAGCACTGTGATTGGTCTGCTAGGGCCCCATTCCTCAGGTCAAAAAAAAATATTGATGCAGAGTGCAGACAACAACGTGGCAGTATAAATAAAAATTGAAGCGTATCAAACGCATAGAGGCTACGGCGTAGAAGTATAAATCAGCCTTAAGAGTTAAGAGATCAACAGGGGAGTGCATCATTCAGATGATCTAATTTAACTCTTTATTTACTTTTAACACTGATCAACATACATACATAAGAGCGTATTGTTTAAACAACACGAAAGTTCCAGTTCATGGGTTTTCTTTCTCAACTGTTTACGTTCACTTAATACATAACTGACTGTGTTCACGTGAATAATCACCAAGAAGAGATTTTGACAATTTTGTGTGTATTTGACCGTTTAAGTACAATAAGCTGTGAAAAGGAATTCAGTTTGGAATTAAATTACTTGCATGTTTAAATTAGCAAGGCTTAAAAAGACAAGGGCAAGTGACATTTCCGTCAGTTGTCCTGAAAAGCGAAAATGGTTTATAGTGCAGCTTATGATGCTTTGTCATTTGAAGCCAGAAGCCATTTGCTCAGTTTGAGAGATAGAGGGGAAACGCGGCACTGCTGATTCATTCACACTGTTTGTGAAATGACTTCTCTAAAAAGTTTTCAAATTACTGACTTGATGTAATAATCTGTGTTGATTAACTTACTAATGCATGTTTGCAGTAATTTCCCACATTATAAATGTGAAAACCGGGGGAATGAGTCAAATTTAGCACAATAGCCTACTCGCAATCCCGTGCCAAAATTAATATCCTGTATGGTATCGATTTAATATTGAAACTACGGTATTAGATTGTGGTTCCGTACCGAAGCCAAAATTGGGGTATTGAGCCAATCCTAGACTGTGTGTCTTCTGCCTCGGGGCCAGACACTCAGAATTTGGTCAGTCCGTTTTTGTCTCTCTGGCATGGAGAGTAAGGATGTGTAATTGTTACTATCTCACTAAACAAAGACTCTGGTCCCACTTTATATTAAGTGGCCTTAAAGGGGCTATATGTACGATTTTCACATTAAAAGCATAAAAATACCCCAATATGTTTGCAGATATTTGGGAAACATGTTAAGTTTACCTACTTGTTTCTCAGAAAAACAATGCTACAGCCAGATATTCTACTTTGAAATGTGCATTCCGTGTCGGAATGTCTGTCTTTGTTTTGGTCTGTGCGAAACCTGGTGCTGCCAGTTTATCCAATAGTATTTCGACATGGAAACCAGCAAACAAACTGGGTCAGAGAATCGCAGATTCTACCTGACCTAAAAAGCCTCTGCATCCGTCTAAAAATCGCTATGAACTACAGCATATTAAAACACAGATAAATAAACTCATCAGCTTACAGTGTGTAAGTCTCCTCAGCTTTCATTGTCAATTGCGCTCCCTCTTGTTGCTGGCAACCCGCGTCTTTGAACGAGGGGGCGGGCCAAACAACATTTTGAATTTGGACTGCAGTACCTATTTTGACCACTGGGTATCATTCCTACATAGAGCCCCTTTAACTACTATGTACTTACATTTAAATTAATCATTTGATACAATGCACTTACTGTGTACATACATGTTTTTACATTGCACTTATATTTTAAAAACACCTGCATGTAATTACATCTGTAATTAATTTCTGTAATTACATTTAGAATTACACTGTTGACCCATTCCTTACACCTTACCCCTACCCTTAAACCTACCCATACCACCAAAGCTTTGCCTAACCTTACCCGTATCCCACCTCAATAGCAGCAAAAGTATTTTGCAATTCAATATGAACCCAATAAGTACATTGTACTTATTTTTTATGTAAGTACATAGTAGTTAAGGCCACCTAATATAATTTGGGACCAAGACTTTTAACATAGTGTTTTATTAATGTCTCTTTCCTCATAGACTGGAGGCTCAGAACATGGTTGTATCTGTTGCTACCTAACAAGCTGTCGAATCAGCATGGAACCTTATACTGTCTCACCTTTGCAGGCTGGAGACTCAGGACAGCATATCTGTTACAATACCTTTGTTGATCTGTTTCTGTCTCTCCCCTTACAGGACTGAGACTCAGAACTTGTATCTGTTAGTGTCTCTTTGTTTCAGCCACTGCTCCAGCAACCAAATGGTCCTTCAGAATTTTTTATGGTGGTTTGGGCATAAACATTTTGGATTTGTCTCAAGATTGGTGCAGGGAGTAAACTGCCTGTGAGCCCACGAGAAGTCCTGTCCTTCCCTTGCTTGAGGTGTCTGTCAGTTGTCCTAACATCCTTATCTGATGGTGTTTTTGGATATTTGTTTGTGCTAGTCCACAAGATCCAATCAAAATGTAGCAAACCTTTCTCCACTGCTGCAGTCAGAGAGGGACCCTGCCATAAAACTGTGATTTCGGATTGATGTTTTTAGAGTTTATGCTGGAAAAAAAATGCTATTTTATAAAAGATGTCAGACAAGTTAGGATTAATTTCATGGCAAATCATATGGTATTCACAAAGAATGATTGAATGTCTCACAACTCTGATGTGCTGATAACGGAATTTGCATCACACGCACTCTATGTGCACCCTACTGTGTACTTGTAAAAAGTGAAGTACACTTTAGAGGAAGCTGAAGTGTTATGTTATGTGTTAAATATCTAGAAATTGTCTTCAGATGTTAGGATGCTTCTTAAAACCAACGTAAATCCTCAAACTATACCAGGTTTATTAGATAAATGCATGGACAGCTCAAAAAACAAGGTTTCTTTGTGAAAAGGTTACTGTATGATAAGATCTGCCTCCAAGGCATATAACTCACTAACATACATGCACTCATTTTTCTAATTTTCTCATTTCATTTTTCATATGTGGTAGAATTTAATTTCTAGACACTAGTCAGTCATTTTGCTAAGCAGTTTGAATGAACCACTGCTATACTATATGGTCAGAAGTGCAGGGCTGCAGACTGCAACTAGATGATTGAGCGATGTGAAGCAAATTATGAATCTTTTTGACATGTTATTTTGAATAATGATAATGATGAAACAGCATATGGATATGTCTTGATTTTAAATTATTGTCCTAGACTGTTATATTTTGTCACATTGTATAAATTGAACCATTTAAGTTGCCGTCTTGCAGCTCTGCAGCCCTGACTAATGTGGTGTTAGGAAAAGCGTTTTTGAATGAAAAATGCAAATCACCTCTATAAATACAAAATGTAGTGAAAGTGAAGTGAAAGTGAAGTGACATGTGGCCAAGTATGGTGACCCATACTCGGAATTTGTGCTCTGCATTTAACCCATCCAAGTGCACACACACAGCAGTGAACACACACACGGAGCAGTGGGCAGCCATTGCTGCGGCGCCCGGGGAGCAGTTGGGGGTACGGTGCCTTGCTCAAGGGTCTCACCTCAGTCGTGGTATTGAGGGTGGGGAGAGCGCTGGACATTCACTCCCCTCACCGACATCCCTGCCAGACCTGAGACTCGAACCCATGACCTTTGGGTTACAAGTCAGACTCTCTATCCATTAGGCCACGACTGCCCCCAACAATAATAAGGGTAAATGTAGCAACATGTTAAAGAGTTTCCAAGAAAAACATCTTACCAGATACATGCAAATACATTTTTGTAAAGTTTATAAGGAAGTATCACATCATGCTTACCATATAAAAATGGAATAAAACTGAAGAATCTTTCTGAATGCATTGTGTATGGATTAATAATATTTATTGGCCTGCACTTAGCTTATGTATACATTCATTTGAGATCTTTGTGAACCTATATAAATTATTAGGCCAATTTCTTTGATTCACATGCATTGATATAGCCAGATATTTTCTTTCCACTGCCTTCTCAAATTGAGAAGCAGCAGTGTTTATTCCTGCCTTGTAAATGTGTTTAATTTCATGATATTTTTCATACCGATTTCTTAATCTTCAAAGGAAAAATGAATTGCGCAGTCTCTCTATCAAGAAATGAATCAAACGGATGCTCTGCATGTTCCGTGTGATTGGCTGTTTGCCGCATGTGTTACACTTCCAGGTGCACACCCTTCTGTTAATCGCAAACTTTGGATCAAACCTGAGTTGACAGAGAACATTTATACTACTCTGAGTTTGTTCAGCTATAGTTTCATGCTACAGGCCACTAGTTTCCTATAGTGTGCCAGTTTGTTCCCTTAGTTACTGATTATCGCCACCTGTTTCTAATTGAGTTCTTTTGTTATACCTCCTATATTTACACCCCTGTTTCTGTTCTCTGACAGTTCCTGTTAATGTATGGTTTGGTTTGCGTTTATCCTGTGATCTTCTGAGTCTTTTGGATAGTTAATAAAGTCTGTTATTTGAATCGTCTTCATAAGTGCTACTTGCATACATGACACATGCACAAATGATAGGTAAAAAAAGTAAAATTTAATAGTTATCATAGAATTCTGCAAAAATGCATTAAGCAAAATGGTGTTTTAATATACAAAACTTTTGTAGAAAGTAGCTTTTATTGAACCTATTTATATTGATTTATTCTAGACGTTTCAGCTCTGTTACATGCAACAAACAATTGTACAACTTGTTAATATTCAGTCTTTTCCAGGCCAGCATTCTCCAGTCTGACTTAGATGAGAATAAAGAGAAATACGGTAACACTTTACAATAAGGTGTCATTTGTTAACATTAGTTAATGTATTAACTAACATGATCTAACAATGAGAAATACATTTGTTACAGTATTTATTCATCTTTGCTAATTTTAGTTAATAAAAATACTGTCATTCATTGTTTGTTCATGCTAGTTCATAGTGTAATAGCTAATGTTAACAAATACGTTTTATTTTAATAATGTATTAGTAAACGTGGAAATTAACATTACCTAATATCAATAAATGGTGTAGAAATATTGTTAATTCTTATGTTAATGTAGTTAACTAATGTGAACTAATCAAACTTTATTGTAAAGTGTTACTAAAATATCTTTTGTCCAAGAATTGTTTTCAAAATTCAGACAGCAGTGGAAAGTCTGTTATCCACAGAATTGGTAATTGAAGTTCTTTGAAAAGCGCTCCGGGTCTCTTCATCAATGGCACTCTCAATCTTTGACAGGAAGGAATAGCATTTCTTCTTTAAATCCTTGGCCATGAATGCATAGAGGAATGGGTTCATAAAGCTGTTTGCAGTGGCAAGGGTTCCAGATATTTGTTGGGCCGTGTAAAAGACAGGATCATGCTCAGTTTTGCCAACCTCTAGAATAGAAGTAATGTGAAATGGCAACCAACAAACAAAAAAAGTTGTAATCAGTAAAGTCATGATCTTGTAGGGCTTGGTGGATTTGGACATTTGGTTTGCTCTAAGTTTACAGATTAGGATGGAGTAACAGGTGGAAATGGTCGCTAACGGAATTAAAAACCCAAAAGTAAAGCGTGTGAACACAACGGTTCTGTGGTGATCTGTATAGTTGGTATAACATTTGACCGTTGATAAGTCATGGGTAATATCTCTAAATGTGGCAGGTGGAATGCTAAGCAAAGCAGACATGAACCAAGCCATCATAACAACTAAAGAAGCTTTCTTTATAGTGCGTTGATTTTGGGCCCAGACAGGAAACTTGACTGTGATGCAGCGATCCACACTAATGATGACCAGGATGAAAATGCTGCTGTACATATTGATGGTCATAACAAAAGAGGTGAACTTGCACATGAAGAGCCCAAAGATCCAGTTGTTCGTCACTATTCCGCTAATGGTGAAAGGGAGAGTAGCGCAGAAAATGAAGTCAGACAAAGCCAGGCTCAGGTACCAGGTGGTGTTCACTGACTTCTTCATCTTAAAACCAGTAATCCAGATCACCGCACCATTTCCAATGATGCCAAGAAGGAATATGATCACATTAAGAATAACTGTGATTACACATGCTGCTTCCTTGCAGTATCCAGCATGTAAATCCACAGAAATGTTTTTTGCGTGATTTTGAAGTTCATTTACAATATCAATGTAGTTGTAATCTGGTTCTGTAGGTGAATCCATTATGTCTTGTTAGAACTAAACAGGAAGTAGAGTTCTGTAATGAAAACACAGGCAATTTATCCAAACAAATTTAAAGTGAAGTCATTTTGCATATTTCTAAAAATGAATGCAGTTGCTGAGCAAAAACTTCATGACACTTGATTTGCAATTAACTGCCTTTCCCACAATTTCCATCAGGTTTAAACCACACAGGACCACAATTTACACAACTGGCATGTTATTAGCATTTGAATTTTAAATGCAACTCACTTTGAAACGTCAACATGTAAAAATTATGACTGACAAGTATGTTTGTTAAGTTAGGAAGATGTAATGTTTCTTTTTGGTATCATATCTAATATCTACAGCCTGTAAAGGTGGTTGCAATCCTGAATTTATAAAGTATCTTCGTTGATTTTGTTACCCCATGAAATTAGGCACATGCATTTTAATTCAGTTACTGCTCTCTGTCTTTAGAATGGTACAGAAAACAAGTGTTCACCGCATGATCAAATACACATCTTGTATCTTATATATCTTTGATGCACTGGCTCATATAATATCTATAAATAATAACTTACCTCACAAAGTAAGCTTCACAATGTCGTTTTCAATGCTTCAGATCTGTACTTCTGCTGCTGGGTTGTTTTCTCATGATAAGTGCAGACAGGGCTATACACCTAGTTCCTCTGTAAGTTGCAAGCAAATTTCTGAGAACTGATACTGTTGATGGCCACACATAGCATACCCTATTCAAAAGGCTCTGTTTATCTGATAGTTAGCAATAGGCTGGTTTGAGGTTAAAACCCAAGAATATAGCGCCATTTCAGTGAGCAGGCCAACACGTGTCAAACTCTGCCTCCTGTACCATTGTGGGACGATGCTGAAGTGTGGTATATTATGAAGCTCACAGCACAATAATTGCAGTCAAATAATGATGTTTATTAGTCACAGAAAAGTTTAGTGAAGTTATTATACAAGTGGTTATGAAGATTAAAGAATTCTTGCTTACATTACGAATCCATCTGCATTGTGCATAATGCTTGATTCACTATAAATCACTGAAAATTAGGATTGTTTAAAAAAATGTAATCAAATTAACTGCAAATTCTAATTACAAAGCCTCAAATGAAGATAATTTAAAGACATTACATTATTGTGGCAAACTGGTAAATCGTTAAATATAACAAAAAATATTGGTGTCAGAAGTCAGTATATTGTTTATTACCATGTCATTTAGGCATGACTGGCCTAAAATTATGTTGAAATTGTGGGAAAGGCTTCTTTTCTATCTTGTCTATGTACATGTTTTTTTTTGTCAGATATTTTTGGTTGTTGCACCACATTTTAAGATGCAGTGTCACGTTTTAAAGCAGTTCTAATTGTTAAAAATGCATCTTGCAACCCTTTTGTTCTGTTTCATTTTGTCGCACTCTAGCAGTTTTGAATGCATCCAGAATAATATATACAGAAAAGCACCAGAAAAGCCAGGCACAAGAAAAGTTTCTTCCCCCAGGCAAACTACGTCATGAATGTTCTCCCCAGTGTGCAATGATAACTATGTGCAATATTACTTGACAATACTCTACCTCTTCCTATTCCATTCCCTGTTAATTATTCTATTCTATTCTGTTTGTATATAGCACACTTGTGCATACAAATTTGTCTATTTTGTTTTTGTTATACATATGTGTGTCTTATTTACATATATCTTTTTTTTTATTTTTTTATTTTACTATCTGTGTACTGTTGTTGTCTCTGTGTACTGAAAACTTCTTCTGTCACCAAAACAAATTCCTTGTGTGTGCAAACATACTTGGGAATAAAGCTCTTTCTGATTCTAATTAAAAGAAATATCCACAAAATTAACGGAAAATGTCATGGAAGAAAATTAAGAAAACTCTGAAAAAGAAAAATCCTACAAATGCATATGCAACAAGGTCAGCTGAAAAAAAATAACTGTGTCCATGCCTTTTCATTGCTAAAGTAGAAATAAAGTTTTTTTTTTTTTTTTTACAATTAATCATTCTAAATAAATGCATTAAATCATGTCAAACTCCTCTACAACCATCTCCAAAACACCTGCCTAAAAGTTTCTAGTAATCCTAAAGACCTTGATTAGTTGGTGTTTAATTAGGGTTGGAACTAAAGTCTGCAGGACTGTGGCCCTCCAGGAACTGCGTTAAATTGACAGCCCTAATGCAAAATAACTTGCTTCTAGTTTATTTTTTAGATATGAGTGGACGCCCTGGCATCCACTGAGCTAGAGCGAGACAGGTAGCGACTGATTGTTCGGCCATCTTCTCCAATAGCATTCTCAATCTTTGATAAGATGGAGCTCCTGAACTTCTTCCTGAAGTCATTGCCCATGAAGACGTACAAAACAGGGTTTAGGAAGCTGTTAGCGGCAGCAACAGTGGTGCCAATGGTCAGTCCGTGAGTAATTACCTCATTGCTGAAGGTTTTGTTTTGTTCGATTAGCACAAATGTGTGGTACGGCAGCCAGCACACGAAGAAGGTCAGAATGAGAGCCGTCATGATCTTAAAGGGTTTGTTGGACTTTGCCATTTGGGTGGCTCTCAGTCTGAGGATGATGACAGTATAACAAACGATGATGAGGATGAAAGGAATCACAAATCCAAAAACAAAGCGGCTCATTGCAATGATTCTGTGGCTGTACTGGCTGGACGTATAGTTGTTCATGCATCGGTTTGTGCCCAGGTAATTCTGGACATCACGGAATACAATAGATGGGATACTTAAAGCTGCAGAGATGATCCATGCGAGTACAATTAACACAGATGCTTTTCCGATAGTGCGGTGATTCTGTGCCCAAACAGGAAACATGACGGCGATGCAGCGATCCATGCTGATGATGACAAGGAGGAAGATGCTGCTGAACATGTTGAGGAACATGACAAAGGACGTGAACTTGCACATGAAGAGGCCAAAGATCCAGTCCGAGGTGACACCATAGGCGATGTTAAAAGGCAAACAGGCACAGAATATGAAGTCAGACAGAGCCAGGCTCAGGTACCAGGTAGTATTGACTGTCTTCTTCATGCCAAACCCTGCAATCCAGATGACCACCGCATTTCCTCCAAGGCCCAGCAAACAGATGATTAAATTGATCACCAGCAACAAAAGGCAAAGAACCTGAGTAAAACATGTGTTGTGGACTGTTGTGTGGAAAGAAACTTCTTCATAGGTTATATTACTGGAGTTATCATAATCAACGTAATTTTCATATTCACTAGTTGAATCATAGTTGAATAGAAAATCTGTTGAATCCATTGTAATTTACGTTGATTCTCTGTAAACAGACAACAAAAGGATGTTTTGTTAGTTAAATTGTTCTTCAAGTATTACACTGTAAAAAGTAATACGATATCTATATAAGATTTTGACGGACGTCAAAGATGAATTAAGAACTCTATTTTTTATTGCCAACATTGAAGACACCTGATGATAACAAGCAGAATCACAGAAGGAAAAAGAAACACAAGAATTAACAGAGGTTGAGATGTTGATGTTGATTTTACTGAAAATGTTTGGTTACTATTATGTGATCATTGTTTCATTTAGATGGACAGTTTGACTCTTTGCTTTTTATGTCAGTTTGTGGTTTTTGTAAATGTGTTTGTTAATTTTACACATTTTCAATGGTTGACTTTTAAGGAATAATTTGATTAATTCTAACTCAATTCTATATTTATAATATATTATATTATATAATTCAGTAATATTGCTTGTGATCTGTTGCTACAATTTTATTGAGTAGATAGAGCATATTACTTTTTACAGTGTAATATCAATAATATCACAGTCACTGTTCCCAAATTATTTTTACTCTCATTATTATTAATGTCATTTCAACCTAAAAGTTGAATGTAATTTCATAATAATTAATTACTTATATAATTCAAGTTAGATTTGCAACAAAAGATTTGAGAGAAAAAAATACAAATTAAAATAAAACTTTTTGAAAAGTTAGTCATTGTAAATAAAACTATTCAATATTATCTAATATCAATATAATAACAATTATAAGCATCTCTCTGGACAGAAGCATTCAAGTAAATGTTCACAAGACATAAATAATTAGCAGTCTCTCACCTTAGCAAAAAAGCAGTGCCTCCAGCATTACTCTACCAATTACCATTTGACATCTGACAACTGTGTCGCTTTTGCATTTATAAAGGACTGGTGTCTTGTCCTTCTCTTAGGCAATATTGTGCATGACTGCACATGCTGTACTTCCACAAAACACTTCCAAAACTGTTTTTGTTTTCCTCATCAACAAGATCCCCTACTTTCACTTCACGTTTTGTTCTTCTAGATTTTGAGAAATAGATTCATAAGACAAACTCAAAGCTTTGGCCATCTACAGTGATCTGACATAATTCAATTATCCCTATCAATAATAATAAAAAAAGTGATCATTTAAAATCATTTCCCTACAGAGAAACTCCAGGTGTTTTGCTTTTATTTCTCTAATAAAACTTGTTTTCTTTTGAGTATTGTTTAATATGCAGCTATTTTATATGGTTTTCTTATATTCAGTATCACTTATTTAAAAAAACAAAAAAAACTAAAGCTTAACTATCCCCTTACATTTTACTAAAACTGGCTCCTCAGTGATATCATCCCCCAGGAAGTGACATCATTTTGGTGCAACAGCACTTATCAGTGTCAGTAATGGGTTTAATGAATTCTGTGATGGTTCCCATTCAGTCGGTCACGTTCGACGTTCGATGTACGTCGGACAGATCGACGAATAGGAATCTCGCTAGAGAGGCCAATCTACTTCGAGTGTAACTAAAACGAGCCAATGCACATTGGCATGCAATCATATGCATCAGCTGCTCGCCTCGCAGCGCGGGTATTTAATGAGCAGCAGGTGCGTTGCATGAGGAGCCGAACGGTGTTTGTTCCTGTTCTCTGCAAGCGTCTGCTAGAAGACGAGTGAAGCTTTTTGGTTGAACTTCTCTTTTTTTTCCAAGTGCGGGCGAACAGCACAGCAGCGGGGTCGAAGTCCTCTCTTTATTTTCTGTTTTTTGTTTTGTTTGCCATTATTGAGCAAATAGCTGTTTTGACAGCGTCAGAAGGCTGTTCTCACAGCCGGTACGGTGCGCTTTGAGCGCTGAAAGCCGTTTCTACGGCTGGTAAGAGTGAGCACCTTCAAAGAGAGAGAGAGAGAGCACACGACAGGCTGCACACAATCCCTGTCTGTGTTGTGGTGGCCGTTCCCCTGCGTGCTTCAGCACTTTAAAAGAGTAAAGTCCCTAAAAGAGCTTACACAAGTAGAGCTTGCGTCTTTTTAAAGATGACATTCTATTTGTGTGTTTCTGGATGCGGTCGTTTCCTGTCCTCACTGACGGCCACGATCATTGTTTCACATGTCTGGGCGCGTGCTGAAACGATGCTCGTGGGTGGTTCATGTTTTATGAGAACATGATCACGTCGACACGCCGGTCGTGACTCATCTTTCTCCGGGAAGCTTGAGTCCCCTCTGTTGTTGGCCAGCTGCTGCTTGTGTGTAAAAGCACAGCCGCGGGTCTGCCCGACACTCTGGGAGACCGTGGAGATCAGTGAGAGCAAACCTCTCGCTCCTCTGCGTATCGTGTGTCCTCGAGCTGTCTTGTCACAGCAACCCAGCACTCGCTCTGCGCTCTAGATGCGTGGTCTCCTTGCCTAATCTCCATTGTAGCACCCTCTCTGGTGCACCAGAAGAGGTCTACTTTGGTGAAATGGCTTGGGTGACTTGAGGTTGAGGGGTTCCTTCAGGGAACCACCCCTCTAGGGCCCCTCCCTCTAGCGCATTGCAAGCTGTGCAGTTTCTGGATTGGATTGCTGGTCCTTCTCATAGGGGAACCTAGTATTTCATTCAGGGCTCCAGCTGGGGGTCAGATGTCGATTGCAGCATCGAAGAGAGTGCTGTTATGCTCTGGAAATGAGGGTGACGCTGCCCACTGTAATGGTGTGTGCTTATGCTGACTCAGATTCAGAGTTTACAGCCATGCTTTCCCGGGTGTTCCAGATGTGCATGGAAAACTTGGCAGTATGGAGCTGTATTGGTGCCAAAAATACGGAACGCCAAAAGTGCCAAAATCTGCATAACGTTTTTTCCTCTCTCACTACCCTCTTGGGTGGGGTGGCTGTGCACAGACCACACCCACCCTGCATGTGAGGCCATGGCACTCTTTATGCATGAGGGTAGTTCTGAGCCAAGGTTGAGCTGCGCTTGTTGACTAACCGTGATCAGAGTCACGGCGCAGGCCCTCGACCTCAGTGGTCCAGAAGCGCCCCGTGGCTTACCTTGCGGAGGTGCGAGAGGTTGTCAAGCTAAAAAACGCTTTCTCGATGCTCCCATCTCACAAGGTGGCCTTTTCGGTGACACTGACGGGGACTAAGCCCAGCAGTTCTCCTCAGTTAGTAGCAGACCAGGGAGCTTTCCCTGACAAACCATTGAGTTCCTCGTGGGCCACCCCTCAGTCTGCTCGTTGCCAAGGGTGTCGTCCCCTGCAGAAAAACTCCGGCCCAGCCTGCTCTGCTGTGTCCGCTGCGGGGAGATGATGCCTCCCAGAGATGGGTGGGGCTGGGTGGTAAATCCTTTTGTTGGGTTTATTTCTGTTCCGCCGTTGGCCCAACAGCCAGCGGTACCCAAATTTTCAAAAAAAGAGAGCAGTTCCCCCATCTCCGGGTCTGAAGAGGGCTTGGAGAGCAGTGGGAGGAGAAAAACCTCACCACTCTCATCCCCCTCTTCCTTCGCCAGAGGGCAGCAGCGTGCAGTTCGAAAAGGTAGCCAAAGCCTCTCCTGCGCCCCCTGCCCAACCGTGGAACCAGGTAAGTGTTGCACAGCACACTCAGACCCCGCTACGGGCCGCCTCGCTAAGAGAGCCTCCCAAGCCACGTCCCTGCGTTCCACCTCGCTGCCCCACTGCGGGTACGCCTACGCTCCCTTTGATCTCGCTTGCACGGTCTCTGCAAGCCTGGTTAGCGCTCCCCAGTCCGTCTTGCTGGCTCATTCGGACCTTCAGGCTCGGCTATGCGATTTAGCTCGCCCGGCGTCCCCCCAAGTTCAGGAGCGTACACTTCACTGCAGTGAAAGCTGTCGATGCCCATGTCTTGTGTGCGGAGATCGCGGTCCTTCTGGCGAAGGACGCGATAGAGCCGGTCCCTCCAGCCGATATGAGGTCAGGGTTCTACAGTCCCTACTTCATTGTACCCAAGAAAAGCGGTGGGTTACGACCGATCTTGGCAACTCGCCCGCCATCTCCTCCTCTGGAGTCAGAAGCATCTGAGGTTGCTTCGCGCCATTCATGTCCCCGGTGTGCTCAACCGTGTGGCCGACGAGCTCTCATGAGCTGCGCTGCTGGGAGAGTGGCGACTTCAACCCTAGGTGGTCCAGCTGATTTGGAGAGAGTTCGGAGAGGCTCAGGTTGACCTGTTTGCCTCACCAGAAACCTCCCACTGCCAGTTGTTTTACTCCCTGTCCGAGGGAACACTCGGGAGAGATGCACTGGCACACAGCTGGCCCCGGGGCCTTCGCAAATATGCGTTTCCCCCAGTGAGCCTACTTGCACAGACCGTGTGCAAAGTCAGGGAGGACGAGGAGCAGTTCCTGCTAGTTGCGCCCTATTGGCCCAACCAGACCTGGTTCCCGGAACTCTCGCTCCTCGCAACAACCCCTCCCTGGCGCATTCCTCTGAGGAAGGACCTTCTTTCTCAGAGACGGGGCACACTTTGGCAGGTTCTAGGTGACTTACCCCCCGAGGTACTTAACACCATCACTTCGGCACGTGCACCGTCTACGAGACGTGCTTATGCCTTGAAGTGGAACCTGTTCGTCGAGTGGTTCTCTTCTCGCCGAGAAGACCCCCGAAGATGCTCGATCAGAGTCGTGCTTTCCTTCTTGCAGCAAGGGTTAGAGCGTAGGCTGTCCCTCTCCACCCTCGAAGTTCATGCTGCTGCTATTTCCGCAAATCACGACCACATAGATGGCAAGTCCGTTGGTAAGCACGACCTGGTCGTCAGGTTCCTTAGGGGGGCGAGACAGTTAAATCCTCCTTGACCCCCCTCCATACCCTCTTGGGACCTTGCTCTGGTGCTGAGAGCACTCCAGAATGCTCCCTTTGAGCCCTTGCAGTCAGCAGACTTAAAGATTCTGTCTATGAAGACTTTGCTGCTGGTTGCATTGGCCTCCATCAAGAGGGTAGGGGACCTGCAGGCATTTTCGGTCGACGAATCGTTCCTAGAGTTCGGGCCGGGTGACAGCCACGTGGTACTGAGACCCCGACCTGGCTATGTGCCCAAGGTTCCTACCACTCCCTTCAGGGACCAGGTAGTGAGCCTGCAAGCGCTGCCCCCGGAGGAGGCAGACCCAGTCCTGGCTTTGCTCTGTCCAGTTCGCGCTTTGCGACTGTACATAGACAGAACCCAAAGCTTCAGGACCTCAGACCAGCTCTTTGTCTGTTACGGAGGCCAGCAGAAGGGAAAGGCTGTCTCCAAGCAGAGGATGGCCCACTGGATAGTGGACGCCATCGCCTTGGCTTACCAAGCTCAAGGCGTGCCCTGCCCGCTCAGGTTGCATGCTCACTCCACGAGAGGTGTCGCATCCTCCTGGGCGCTGGCTCGTGGCGCCTCACTGACAGACATTTGTAGAGCTGTGGGGTGGGCGACACCTAACACGTTCGCTAGATTCTATAGCCTTTGTGCCGAGCCGGTCTCCTCCCGTGTTCTCACCTCAGGTCAGAGGCACAGAGAGGCCCCGGCTTAGTGTCGGCTTAGGCCTATTTTCCGTTGTAGGCTGGGTACCCTATGTGTGACCCTACAGGGATCCCATATGTCTGGTTCCACGGTTGCTCCTAAACGAAGCCCGTGTCTTTCCCTCTGGGAGAACCCACCCTTCATCGGGTTGGAGTCACCCCAGTTCTTCCATATGTAGTACAGCCCTACGGGGTTAGTCCATATGTACTTCTCCACATAACTCCTTCGGAGAAGGATGGGGCTTCCGCAGCGTTCCTTTCTCCGCTAAAGGGTACGCTTTCCCAGTGTTATCCAATAGTCTCACTGAGTGGGTTTTTGGGGAACAGCAGTGATCGACACTCTCTGTGTTAGCCCTGTCCCACCATCCTCAGGCAAGGGGGTTCCGGTGGCTTACAACAGAGCGCTGGAAGGGGGCAGCTCCTGTGGCGCTTTGATAGGGATTCCTATTTGTCAGTCTGTCCGACGTACGTCGAACGTGACCGACTGAATGGGAACGTCTCAGTTACAAAGGTAACCCTCATTCCCTGAAGGAGGGAACGGAGATGTACGTCCCGTCGCCACAGTTGCTGTACCCCGCTGATGCTGCCGCCTAACCTGTTCGGCTCCTCAGCGAAAACCTGAAGATGCAACGCACCTGCTGCTCATTAAATATCCGCGCTGCGAGGCGAGCAGCTGATGCATATGATTGCATGCCAATGTGCATTGGCTCGTTTTAGTTACACTCGAAGTAGATTGGCCTCTCTAGCGAGATTCCTATTCGTCAGTCTGTCCGACGTACGTCTCTATTCCCTCCTTCAAGGAACGAGGGTTACCTTTGTAACCGAGACGTTTTTGTGTATAGGCAGATTAGTCTAATTTATTCCACCATGTAGAATTATCATAAAATTATAGAAACATATTACAAGTATCCTCCTGACTACCAGCTATGAAGTTTTGTCCTCTGTAGAGGACATTATATTTTAGCTAATTTCTCTGAGACCTTACATGTCACAGTCTGGATGTCCTATAAAGGTCATGGGTTCGAGTCTCAGGTCCGGCAGGGATTGTCGGTGAGGGGGGTGAATATCCAGCGCTCTCCCCACCCTCAATACCACGACTGAGGTGAGACCCTTGAGCAAGGCACCGTACCCCCAACTGCTCCCCGGGCGCCGCAGCAATGGCTGCCCACTGCTCCGGGTGTGTGTTCACGGTGTGTGTGTTCACTGCTGTGTGTGTGCACTTGGATGGGTTAAATGCAGAGCACAAATTCCGAGTATGGGTCACCATACTTGGCCACATGTCACTTCACTTCACTTAAGAGTACATTCAGGGCTTTTCAGGGATACCAAATATTCTGAGGTTTCACCATGACCATTCCCTCTCCTTGGTCTTTAAAAATGGCTGACATTAATTTAGTTATCAAATTTAACACCCTAATGGAAATATGATAACGTTTTGTTATTATCATTTACATCTGACTCATTTTCAAATTGTTTGTCATAAATCAACATCTCAGGAAAATGTTATGGGGTAATCAGTTACATCACATTTTTTGAGTTATGATGTTTCCAATTTTAAGTAAGCAGAACTATCAAGTTTTAAGTTTGAAGTACTCATGGATTATAATTGCTCCAAACTTGAAGTACTGAGTTAGCTAACTCATACACTTTGACAGCAATTAACATAAATTATTTAGTTAATTAACTTTTTTATTTTGAGGTCTTTCAAATCAAATTAGTTATTTACCTTACTGTAAACCCTAATAAAAAATTCA
Organism: Anabarilius grahami; assembly: GCA_003731715.1. NCBI lineage: Eukaryota > Metazoa > Chordata > Actinopteri > Cypriniformes > Xenocyprididae > Anabarilius > Anabarilius grahami. The sequence goes on along the minus strand of RJVU01073043.1, from coordinate 1,492,855 downwards.
AAAAATGCCAACTTGTTAATTTGCTAACATGTTAACAATAACATAGTACAGCACTTACTGAACGAGAACATCAACTTAAAACATGTAACTTACCTGCTCTCAAACAAAGCCGCATGTTCCACTTATCACCATGATGGTAACTCTCTAAAAACTCACATTAACCAAAACTCTTTTAACCCTCTACTACAGCACAGCGTTGCCCGCAGGCAACAGAAAGTTTTCTTAAGCCCTATGTTTAGTACATTTTTCTTTAAATGATTACAACAATTGGAAAGGTTGAGAAAGTACTAAAGAACAGTCCAGTAAGGTGTGGGAGTCACTATCAAGCACCATTTAAAGGTGGGACGTCCTGTTCTGACACATGGTCACAGGAGCACATGGTGTGAGAAGAAGGCAAGATTATTTGCTTTAGTGAAGTGAAGTGACATGTAGCCAAGTATGGTGACCCATACTTGGAATTTGTGCTCTGCATTTCGAGGATGTTTTGGACAATACCTCACATTGGCAATAATGTGTTATAAGAAGGGAAGATGCAGGGTTCCTGGGTGTGCAAGAACACCCAAAGTGACGTGCAAAAATTGTAACATACACCTCTATTTCATAGCAGAGAAGAACTGCTTTTTGAAGTTTCATACGGAGTGAAATCTTATTACATGTAGTACATTATATGACATGACACACTACGTGATACAGACCTATGCATGTATCAACTTCAATAAATAAAGTTATTTTATGTAATGTTTTTTTTTTTTTTTACAAAATTAATGGGTAAGGGAGATTTAGTAGTGATTAATGTTTTGTCATGCTAATTTATCCCTCTGCACACATGTTGATGCCACATGAAAAGAAAAATATATATTCCACATAATTTTTGGGTTAATTTGGGAACATTTTATTAATAATAATAAATAAAATTCCACCTCAAAAGATTTTTGCCCATCTTTTGGAAAATGCAGGTTTAAAAGTAAAAAACTATAATTTTTACCAGTAAATGGCTGCAGAGCTCCACTATTTGCTATGTGCTATTTGACTGACTGAAAGACATCTTTTCACAAGTTTTTTTCAGTTGGATTCATATCTAAATGTTATGAAAAACTGATTTTGTCCTGTACAAAAAAATGCTAAACTTTTACAAAGTAATTTTTATTGTTATAATTGTGATTTCATAATATTTAGATATGAATCCATCTGAAAAAACTAATGAAAAGATGTCTCTCAGTCAGTCAAATAGCACATAGCAAATAGTAGAGCTCTGCAGTCATCTACTGGTAAAAGTGATAGGTTTTTTTTACTAAAACTGCATTTCCCAAAAGATGGGCAAAAATCTTACACTAAAACATGTCAAATAATCCATGTTATCCCCATGAATTATTTGAAATCTAAGATGGCGGCGGCGCGAACACATCGCGAGGCTCTGTGTCTTACCAGATTTCGGATAATAGTGTTAATTTACCTGGTTATTTCTTCCGTGTTCGCGCGATTCAGTTATGCGAACTACAGCTATAGTAAACAGTCACTGTGGGACATCAACAAACGGTGTTCCAACGTAGTTTTAGACCATCCTTTCGACTTCAGCGAACTCCCGCCGGAGCTACTGAGATCACCGCGGACAAGCGGATCACTCGCACCGACCGGAAGTGCTCGGCGTCGGCGTCGAGACCGTAAACAAAGACGGGGAAAGCGTGGAGGCTGCGTGCTAAGCTAAGGCTAAATCCACATCGACCAGCTCTGCCCATCATCTTCCTTGCCAATGTACGGTCTCTGATGAACAAGATGGACGAACTAAAGATCTGGACCCTCACACAGAAATGGCTTATGGACTGTAATGTTATGTTTTTCACTGAAACATGGCTCTGCAACGATGTCCCAAACAGCGTGGTGCATATGGATGGACGCTCTTTCTTCAGGGCTGACAGAGTAGCAGCAACCTCTGGTAAAAACAAGGGTGGTGGAGTATGCATTTATGTAAACAAATCATGGTGTACAGACTCTGTCATTGTTGATACCTACTGCTCTGCTGATCTGGAGTTCCTGATTATCAAGTGCAGGCCATTCTATCTACCACGTGAGTTTACTTGCATTGTTGCTGCTGCAGTTTATGTGCCTCCGGATGGTACATGCTAAGGTGGCTATGAAAGAACTCTGTGCTGCTATTAGCAAATTACAAACCCTGCACCCGGATGGAGCCTTCATTGTTGCTGGGGACTTCAATCACTGCACTTTAAGATCTGTTCTCCCTAAATTTCACCAAAATGTCTCCTGCACTACAAGAGGACAAAAAACATTGGACCAAGTTTATACCAATGTGACTGATGCCTACAAAGCCACACCCCTCCCCCACCTGGGTCAGTCTGACCACCTCTCTTTGTTCCTGCTCCCCAAGTATACCCCGGTCATCAAAGGTGTGAAACCTTCAATAAGAACTGTTAAAATCTGGCTGGAAGGTGCTGACTCCACTCTTCAACATCAATTCCAGCACACAGACTGGAGTGAGTTTGCTGCCCAGGCCACCACAGACTCTCAGATTAACATTGACACTTACACCAACTCTGACTTGGAGCACATCAACAGATGTGTGGGCAGAGTGACCACACACAAAAAAATTAAAATTTTCCCCAATCAGAAGCCCTGGATGAACAAAGAGGTTCGCCTCCTGCTCAAAGCAAGAGATGCAGCCTTCAGGTCTGGAGACCGGGAGGCTTACAGCTCAGCCAGAGCCAACCTGAGGAAGGGTATCTGCCAGGCCAAACTCGCACATAAACAGAGGATTGAAGAACACTTAAATTCTTCAGACCCCAGGCGTACGTGGCAAGGCATACAATCTATCACAGATTACAAACCACCTAACACTGTGCCCCCCTCCAGCTCTGCCTCCCTCCCCGACGAGCTCAATCACTTTTATGCTCGTTTTGATAAAAATAATAAGGAGATCTCACTCAAAGCTGAGCATCAACCCAGTGAACTGCCTCTCACACTCTCCACCTCAGCTGTTTACTCCACTCTGCGTAAGGTGAATGCACGGAAGGCAGCTGGACCTGACGGAATACCTGGTCGTGTGCTTAAAGCCTGTGCGGAGCAACTGGCTGAGGTCTTCACGGACATTTTCAATCTGTCCTTGGCCCAAACAACTGTCCCCACTATCTTCAAAACCTCCACCATCGTACCAGTACCAAAACACTCCACTGCCTCGGTCCCTAACGACTTCCGTCCTGTTGCACTCACCCCCATCATTGCCAAGTGCTTTGAAAGGCTGATTGCATCCCACTTACAATCCTGTCTCCCTGCTACACTAGACCCATTTCAATTTGCCTATCGCCGCAATAGGTCAACAGAGGACGCCATCTCTACGGCACTTCACTCTGCCCTCACCCACCTGGACAGTCAAAACACACATGTGAGAATGCTGTTCATAGATTTCAGTTCTGCATTTAATACTGTAATCCCTCCCAAGCTGATCTCCAAGCTAAACCAGCTTGGAATCAGCACATCCATCTGCAATTGGATTCTAGACTTTTTGACTAACAGACCTCAGTCTGTTAAATTAGATAACCTCTCCTCCTCCATCATCACCCTGAACACCGGCGTGCCACAGGGTTGCGTACTGAGCCCTCTCCTGTACTCCCTATTCACCCATGACTGCGTTCCTGTTTATGGCTCCAACTCCATAATCAAATTTGCAGATGACACCACGGTGGTAGGTCTGATCAAAGATAATGAAGAGTCAGCCTACAGGGATGAGGTGCAGCACCTGGCTGTGTGGTGTGCCACCAACAATCTAGAACTAAACACCCAGAAGACAAAGGAGATCATCGTGGAATTCAGGCGGACTAGGAGACATGCACACACACCCATCTACATCAACGGGGCTGTAGTGGAGCGTGTGTCGAGTTTCAAGTTCCTTGGCATCCACATTTCTGATGACCTCACCTGGTCCCACAACACCTCCACTCTGGTCAAAAAGGCACAGCAGCGCCTTTACTTCTTACGGAGCCTTAAGAAAGTTCACCTGAATCCCAGGATCCTTGTGGAATTCTACCGCTGTACCATTGAGAGCATACTCACAAACTGCATCTCAGTATGGTACAGCAATTGCTCCGCATCTGACCTCAAAGCACTCCAGCGAGTGGTGAAAACTGCTCAACGGATCACCGGCACCCAGTTAACTTCCATTGAGAACATCTATCACAAGCGCTGTCTGGGCAGGGCTAGAAACATCATCAAGGATGCCTCTCACCCTAACCATGGACTTTTCACTCTCCTTCCATCCGGCAGACGTTACAGGAGCCTACGCTCTCGGACTAGCAGGCTCAGGAAGAGCTTCTTCCCCGAGGCCGCGACCCTTCTGAATGCCACACCACCAACCTAACTGGCACTTGCTTTATTACTGCACTGGTCACAGTACCTTAAATACATGTACTTGCACTACTCATATTTTGCACAGACTGCAACACGTTAGTTTGCATAGAACTAATTTTAACAATACTTTTGCACACTCATCCAACTGTATTTATTACCACTGTTCTCACGTTGCTGCTGCTCATAATGTGTATATATAATCCTACATTGCTCTGTTCATAATGTACATACAATCCTACACTGCATTCCTATTTATATTCTGTATATACTCTGCTCAATACTGTATATAGCAACCCCACTGTACATTCTGTAAATCATAGCTTCACTTACTCTGCACTTAATGTATATAAAACACTATATTCTTGCACTTCTGGTTAGATGCTAACTGCATTTCATTAGCTCTGTACTTGTACTCTGCATAATGACAATAAAGTTGAATCTAATCTAATCTAATGAATGAAAGTTAGAAATGTGGGTCTTTTATAAAATAAATTTAACATAAAAAGCTGTTTTTGTATAAAAACCTATTGAAAAAAGATCACAAACCCTACAAAAACTGCACAGATGTTGAGTGAAAACATTAATACACACAGTAAAATTTGTTTAAAAAAAAAAAAGATTTTTGTTATAAAATTACATTTTGTTGCCTGGGGTCTCTGGAGAACCCAAAGACCATGAGTGTAACTTTTTTTTTACACTAACATAAAAACAAGATATCATTCCAATTTTTTTATTTTTTATTTGTAGATCTTAAAAGTGCTAACCACCGTACAAAGTCTCATGCCATTTGGACAAAGATACATTTTTTTTTAAAATTTGAGCAAACATCATTTGTGGGTCAAAAAGACCCCGAAGACCATATGAGGTATAACACTTAATTTTCGCATTTACTCTCCCTTTCGAGTGCCATAGGCAAAGCATGCTGGCAAATAGAAGTCCCAGTCCTTAAACTTAAGTTAGTCTAAATGAAAAGAAATTAGTTCATACAACTCAAAACAATAAAACTAAAATATATCAGTTCTTTGAACTCAAAAGAAAAATAAATTTCTAAATACTCTTAACAGTTAATTTAACTGAACTAATTTGTTAAATTTAAGTTTGTCCTACTCAAAACAATTAGTATTTTGAGCATTCAGGTTTACAGTGTATATAATGGGGGAAAAAACATTTATGGCCATTTTACACTTAAAGCAAAATGGTATCAAATCATTCCGTTATATATTTCATAACATAATTGAGAATTGTCTTTATACAAAGTTTGGTATAAAAAAAACTGAAACCTAAAAATTGATTGGTTATTAAAAAAAAAATGTGTACTGAATGATTGGATATATTTTTGAACTGTGAGTGGAATTTGTACACAGTCCCTTTAGCAGCCTAGGCGAATATGCAGCGAATATCAACTCAAAAACTAACTTTACTGTGCTGTTTTAGCAGACAAACGGATCTACATCAAATGTAGCTGCTAACTGACCTAAAGCGTGTAGGGATGAATCTACTATACTCATGTACGTCAGTCTGGTCACTAATGTAGGCCTATAATATATTCCAAAAAAATACTCATGTAAGTCAGTCTCCCCACATTTACTATAATCTTGTAAATATCGTTCGATCATTTGAATTAACGATTGGGCGTTTACATTTTTGAACTGTGAGTGGAATTTGCACAAGGTCCCTTTAGCAGCCTAGGCGAATATGCTGCGAATATCAAATCAAAAACTAACTTTACTGCACTTTTTTAACTCTCTAAAAACTCACATTAACCAAAACTCTTTTAACCCTATACTACAGCACAGCGTTGCCCGCAGGCAACAGAAAGTTTTCTTAAGCCCTATGTTTAGTACATTTTTCTTTAAATGATTACAACAATTGGAAAGGTTGAGAAAGTACTAAAGAACAGTCCAGTAAGGTGTGGGAGTCACTATCAAGCACCATTTAAAGGTGGGTCACAGGAGCACATGGTGTGAGAAGAAGGCAAGATTATTTGCTTTAGTGAAGTGAAGTGAAGTGAAGTGACATGTAGCCAAGTATGGTGACCCATACTTGGAATTTGTGCTCTGCATTTCGAGGATGTTTTGGACAATACCTCACTTTGGCAATAATGTGTTATAAGAAGGGAAGATGCAGGGTTCCTGGGTGTGCAAGAACACCCAAAGTGACGTGCAAAAATTGTAACATTCACCTCTATTTCATAGCAGAGAAGAACTGCTTTTTGAAGTTTCATACGGAGTGAAATCTTATTACATGTAGTACATTATATGACATGACACACTACATGATACAGACCTATGCATGTATCAACTTCAATAAATAAAGTTATTTTAACCCTCATATGGTCTTCGGGGTCTTTTTGACCCACAAATGATGTTTGCTCAAATTTTTAAAAAAAATGTATCTTTGTCCAAATGGCATGAGACTTTGTACGGTGGTTAGCACTTTTAAGATCTACAAATAAAAAATAAAAAAATTGGAATGATATCTTGTTTTTATGTTAGTGTAAAAAAAAAGTTACACTCATGGTCTTTGGGTTCTCCAGAGACCCCAGGCAACAAAATGTAATTTTATAACAAAAATCTTTTTTTTTTTTAAACAAATTTTACTGTGTGTATTAATGTTTTCACTCAACATCTGTGCAGTTTTTGTAGGGTTTGTGATCTTTTTTCAATAGGTTTTTATACAAAAACAGCTTTTTATGTTAAATTTATTTTATAAAAGACCCACATTTCTAACTTTCATTCATGGGGATAACATGGATTATTTGACATGTTTTAGTGTAAGATTTTTGCCCATCTTTTGGGAAATGCAGTTTTAAAAGTAAAAAAACCTATCACTTTTACCAGTAGATGACTGCAGAGCTCTACTATTTGCTATGTGCTATTTGACTGACTGAGAGACATCTTTTCATTAGTTTTTTTCAGATGGATTCATATCTAAATATTATGAAATCACAATTATAACAATAAAAATTACTTTGTAAAAGTTTAGCATTTTTTTGTACAGGACAAAATCAGTTTTTCATAACATTTAGATATGAATCCAACTGAAAAAAACTTGTGAAAAGATGTCTTTCAGTCAGTCAAATAGCACATAGCAAATAGTGGAGCTCTGCAGCCATTTACTGGTAAAAAATATAGTTTTTTAAACCTGCATTTTCCAAAAGATGGGCAAAAATCTTTTGAGGTGGAATTTTATTTATTATTATTAATAAAATGTTCCCAAATTAACCCAAAAATTATGTGGAATATATATTTTTCTTTTCATGTGGCATCAACGTGTGCAGAGGGATAAATTAGCATGACAAAACATTAATCACTACTAAATCTCCCTTATCCATTAATTTTGTACAAAAAAAAACAAAAACATTACATAACACTTAATTTTCGCATTTACTCTCCCTTTCGAGTGCCATAGGCAAAGCATGCTTGCAAATAGAAGTCCCAGTCCTTAAACTTAAGTTAGTCTAAATGAAAAGAAATTAGTTCATACAACTCAAAACAATAAAACAGTTCAGTTTACTTAAAATATATCAGTTCTTTGAACTCAAAAGAAAAATAAATTTCTAAATACTCTTAACAGTTAATTTAACTGAACTAATTTGTTAAATTTAAGTTTGTCCTACTCAAAACAATTAGTATTTTGAGCATTCAGGTTTACAGTGTATATAATGGGGGGAAAAACATTTATGGCCATTTTACACTTAAAGCAAAATGGTATCAAATCATTCCGTTATATATTTCATAACATAATTGAGAATTGTCTTTATACAAAGTTTGGTATAAAAAAAACTGAAACCTAAAAATTGATTGGTTATTAAAAAAAAAATGTGTACTGAATGATTGGATATATTTTTGAACTGTGAGTGGAATTTGTACACAGTCCCTTTAGCAGCCTAGGCGAATATGCAGCGAATATCAACTCAAAAACTAACTTTACTGTGCTGTTTTAGCGGACAAACGGATCTACATCAAATGTAGCTGCTAACTGACCTAAAGCGTGTAGGGATGAATCTACTATACTCTTGTACGTCAGTCTGGTCACTAATGTAGGCCTATAATATATTCAAAAAAAATACTCATGTAAGTCAGTCTCCCCACAAGGCATTTACTATAATCTTGTAAATATCGTTCGATCATTTGAATTAACGATTGGGCGTTTACATTTTTGAACTGTGAGTGGAATTTGCACAAGGTCCCTTTAGCAGCCTAGGCGAATATGCAGCGAATATCAAATCAAAAACTAACTTTACTGCACTCTTTTAGTGGACAAACAGATCTACATCAAATGTAACTGCTAAAATGTGTATAGGTGAATCTACTCTGAGGAGAATATAAGCAGCAGATAGTATATTCTCGACGCACTGACACAGCTACACAACACTGGGACATCCAGAGAGAGCGCGTGCGTTTGTATTTGCCGCAGCATTAATATGAATGTAGTATATTTTACAGTGGGAATGACGGCAACATTTATATAGTGTTTGTGTGTGTCTCGACATTTACAAATACAGACAATAAGCTCATGAAGCGAACCGAGCGAACTTGTCAATCATATGGATGACGCTGAGAAAACTCTGACCAATAAGAGGACAGTTGTACTCGCATGTGACTTCCATAAACGCATTTTGGTACGCTTTGAAATGTTCCTGTGTGAAAGCGAACCGAACCAAGAAGAAAATGCAACATTGTAACAAATTTAGTCCCTGTTTAGGAACAAAACAAACGATCCATAAGTGTGAAAACGTAATCCTGAAGACCTTGATTAGCTTCAGGTGTGTTTAATTAGGGTTGGAGCTAAACTCTGCAGGACAATGGCCCTCCAGGATCAACGTTCCCCAACCCTTCCCTAAAGGCTGGCTTTTACGGTTCGGTAGCTTATAAAAACTTAGTTCTGTTTTTTTTTAGCTTTGCTGTACACCTTGTCACACAGCAGCTTTAAGGCATTGTTCTGTTTTTTGTTAGAAGTCAGAAATGACAAGGAGGCAGCCTCACGCAACACAAATTAAGTCAATGGAGAGAGTTGCGCTCTGTAGCACCGCCCCTTTTCAGCGTTGCACTCATTGTCTTTTGACTTCTGATTTGTATTTCCACAGCGATCTTACATATTTATGAATGAACTGCTCGTTTAAAAGTCTTCCCGGTCTAATGACATTTGTTAAGACACCTGCTTTAAACATTACAATGCTCATGATAACTTTCATTAACTCTACAACAAGTAAATCCACTTAATCAGCTAATTATTCTTTGACAGCATGTCATAGAAATGTACAGAGCTACCGCAAAACGGAGGTTCAAAGACAATTTTATAAAGATGGCGGCGCGCTTGTTTCTCTGGCGCATATAAGGTCTATAGCCTATACTATTTTCAACAGTGTCAGCCAATGGTGCTTTTACAACAATCAGCTAATGGCAGCATAGAGACCGCCTTCTGATGTTTGATTGACACCCTTTCTTAGCATAAACTAAATTTTAGTACAGTTATGCTAATCATTAGTATTTTAGTATGTTTTAGTAGGCCTATGCAAGCTAAAATTCAGTAATGTGATGTGGTCGCTACCAAAACAATACTGTCACTATGGAAAACGTGCAGTCACGTTTCTTGAATTATCAACTAAGATGTTATGATAGTGTTTGGTTCAATGTATTTTCAAGCTAAGCAATCCTTAACTTTGAAATCAGTATGATAAACTTTATGCCTTTTACAAAGAAAGATTGGAATCAAAATAATACAACAAATCTCATAAATTACACTTATTGTTAAAATTGTAATTGTTATTGATTTACCAGTGAAATCTTTTTAATAAATAATAAAATAAAATAACAAAAAATACATTTATGTCACAGTTGTAACAATTTACAAGGTAGATGTAAACAAAATCTTAATAGGTCAGTACAAACTTTCTTGTTAAATTATATAATTTATATTGTGTTTCGGTAGTGACAAATTAAGGGGAGACGGAAATATTCCAAAACTTTCTGAAAATACAATATGAGAATTAACTTCACAATTACCAGAACCTTGGATATTACAAAATTTGCATACATACAAAATTTGTGTATGTGTATTCTCCAAATTAATGTAGACATTTTAAATATTATATATATAATAAACATTTAACATCCTTCTGCGTACCCACTTCTCTTCCACTTAGACTGCAGTCACACCTTTTCCATAAGGGTCAATATTTGCCCCTTTTAAATTGTTTAAAAAATGTTAAATAGAGAAATATGCAATGATGGTGAAATTAAAGTGATACTTTTAAATATTAAACAAAAACCGCCAGTAGGTGGCGGTAAGTCACTGTCTTAATGAGTGAGTCATCGAGTCATTCATTCTTTCAGTAATGAAGCAAGTGGCTGTATTTATGAATAGGTCATTGAATCAATGACACTCACGATTTGTTGAAAACCGCAGATTTGTTCACGAAACACCGCTGTGTGTTGCTTGGAGATGCTTCGTCGATTCCTCGCTCCTACATCCTGCTGATAGTCACCACACCGGTGTGGATACTGTAACGTTACTTCAGAATCACAGATTCTACGTCTTGAAAGTATGACCAATATAAAAATTTTCACTGGAAAATGTCATCTGAACAAGTAAGTAACATTTCTGCCACTTTTGTTCTGACCAACTAAAATAAAATGCATTAGGCCTACAATAAATTGCGCTGCCAATGATGATTCAATCTAATGATTGCTTAGCTCGGATCATGTCAAACCGTGCAAATTATTATTATACTTTGTTCTCAAATTGTTAATGTTAACAACATCAGGATTGCGTGACTGTGCATTTAGTGTATATTAGCGTTACCTGTAGATTTCAATTTCTGTAGCCACTCCACAGCCCAAAGTCTTTTGCTTTTTGACTACGGTTGAATCTCCAATTGTCACTGATGATTGTCATTTGGATCTTTCTGGATTACAATCCGCCATCAAAATAATACGTTTAATTATTTCAGCTGCTGTGAGAAAAGGCTATAAATGATCCGCTACAAGCAGCATCCTCACATGATAAAATCGACTAGCCTGGACGGGACTCCTTCCTTTCTGTTTACGGACGTAACGTAATGATGCAAAGACGAACTGCTGCATGCTCGAATTTCCCGCGGAAATCCACCAGGTCGCTCTTATTATAAAACATTATTACAAGCTTACCGTTGTGAATCGAGCTAAGATAATGAGATAGTTTTGAACACTGGCTGGTTATGTACTCGCTCAAAAATTTATTTTGGATCATTTTTAACCAAAAAAAGTTACAGACTGCAGCTTTAACAACATGAGGGCAGATCCCTCGAGCTCAGCTGATTACACTTTAAAGTGACGCTCAAGTGATCAAGAACATTTCAATATACAAAATAACATTTCCTTCGATTCCTCTTCCGTCCTCGTTTTCTTTCCTTGCATCTTCCCCTCACATCCTATGGGGGTGGAGCTGAGACGCGAGGAAAAGAAACGAGGATGCACAAATAAGAATTGAGAAGCACCCATAAACAGTCTTAAAGGGACTTTGTTGTGTTTCTGTGATCTGATAAGGCAGCAGACTCTGCATGCAACAAGCACGCTGCGTGTGTGGATGCAGTCAGTTTTGACCGCAAAAGATGAGGTATAGTTTGATTAGATGTTATGCATTTACAGCATTTTGCATGCTAGAAATACATGCTCGGTTTTAATGTTGGCAGGGTAGAATTATATGAACGGCAAAATTCTGCATTTTGTTTGCGTACCCCCTCTGTCACCTCGCGTACCCCCAGGAGTATGCGTACAACAGTAGGGAACCACAGATTTAAGTGAACTTCAAACTTCACATAATAATCTTTACATAAACCCATCATAATAAATGTCATATTTACCTGTAGCCTTCCTACCCGTCTAACAGATATGAAATGTACAGAAATTGAATAAAGTGATCAAACACTTTACAGTTTTCACTGCATAAATTATAAATGAAAATTAGATTAATCCTTTTTAAAGCTACAATTATCTCTGTTAGCTTTGTTCTTTGATGACAGACATCACAGCAACTGGTTTATTAGGCTACTGTCACTTTAGTGATAGTTCTCTCTATCCATTAGGGGCAGTCGTGGCCTAATGGATAGAGAGTCAGACTTGTAACCCAAAGGTCATGGGTTCGAATCTCAGGTCCGGCAGGGATTGTCGGTGAGGGGAGTGAATGTCCAGCGCTCTCCCCACCTTCAATACCACGACTGAGGTGGGACCCTTGAGCAAGGCACCGAACCCCCAACTGCTCCCCGGGCGCCGCAGCAATGGCTGCCCACTGCTCCGGGTGTGTGTTCACGGTGTGTGTGTTCACTGCTGTGTGTGTGCACTTGGATGGGTTAAATGCAGAGCACAAATTCCGAGTATGGGTCACTTCACTTCACTTCACTTAAGAGCTGACGCTGCAGCACACGAAGCCGATCTGACCCGCATCTCATTTTCTCACAACTATTTAAGTTAATTTAAGACGTTATTAAACTTAATTAAGACTGCTCTTATTAGGATACTTGACAAAACGGCATTTTGGCTAATTCTGTGTTAATGTTTGTTCAAGCGCGAAAGAGAACGCAATAGGCCTGGCGCGTGCGTCTCTCTGTACACGAGTCATGCGCGTCACACAGACAACATTCACAGACAGCGTGTTCTCGTTTGTCTTGTGGTGCTTGAATGGTTTAAAATCATTTGCGTTAATAAGAGCGTGATCATATACTAATGTAACGCTAGCCAAATTATGACGGAAAAACTGAATCTTTATTAATTGCATTAAATAGCATATTTTTAACGTGTTCAACTGAAAGAAATTAATCGCATGCGTTAACACGCTAATTTTGACAGCACTAATATATAGTAGGCTATAGCCTATGTGTGTGTGTGTGTATGTGTACCCCCCACCCAAATTTTCTGACCCCCACCTGAGGACATTGTGTTGGCTAATTCGCACCCTGGGCACAACCATACTATTCAATATCCATTATTCAGTTTTTAAAAGATATTCAGCTCACTTCATGCAATCTCTTCCTCTGAACATCTTAAAGCAGGTCTGTGGAGCCATTACTTACCACAACCTTTAAGCTCAAATACCTTAAAAAAAAAAAACCCAAAAATTATACATTTCTTTTGGCCAAATGGTTATTAGAATAAAACACAAAATACAAAAATGTAAATGATTTGACATACCTTAGCAGCCTAAAAGCACCATTAGTCTGCCCATTATGCAGATTCAACTTCATACAAGCATTCACCAAAAGGGAAGGACAAGTAGCCAAAATGACTTCACTGAAGTTCAACCCAGTTACAGGAAAGGTTTTTGCTTACCACAGAGACAGATTAGTCAGACTGTTTGCACCATTTATTGGCTATGATCTCACAGTTTGAAGGAAACCAACACATGGTGTCATGAATAATGTTCTGTAAAAAAACTTCATCCTGCGACTTGACACGATCACAAATTTAAACCCAGAAGAAAAATAACCCCCCAAAAAGCTCAACATGTAAATAAGGTTTTTCTGTTTAGGGTTGGTGCAGGAAACTCTGCAGGAGTGGATCTCGAGGGCCAGAGATGTCCATCCCTGATCTAGATGGATTTCTCTTCACACCTGATCACATGCTGAACAGCTACTTATTAGAATTTTATGTCTCTGATCTTGAAAAAGATTCATGTTACCATTTAAATTCAGTTTTATTTTATATATTACTCCAAAGCAGAGAAATTGTGCTTTAATGCTTTCTGTAATGCAGCCTAATGCAACACCCTTTCCCCCTATTGTGACATATATCTGAGCATGTCAAACAAGACAACAAGGAGATAGATGTTTTGATGTATTTAAAAAATAATAATAAAAGTGATAAAACGCAAGAAAACAATTTGGCTTGCCATATTACTCTTAAAGTACAAATTCAACTTTGTCTTCCATACAAACCACAAGCATTAACCAAAAGCTAAAAATAACTGTTCAGCCTTGACAGGACATTTTGTGCTCTCCGCATGGTTTAGTTGCACCAGTCAGAACATACTTTTGGAGTTACTTTACTCATATATGATCAGTGAACATATGCATATATTTTATTTAATGCCAGCTATAATGTAAATGTTACACATAAAACATTTTGTTTTCCATGCATGTTTAGAGCTATAATGTAAAATGGTGTCAGTTGCTCTGTCTGCTTCTTGTATCAGGGGCCTCATTTATGTAATCCTCTTATTACTCACACAAAATCAGTCTGAACATGTTTCATAAATGAAGCCCAATTTTCTCATTATTACTCTGAATCAGTGTATATTCTTTTTTTTTATTAAAAAACAAAACAAAACATGATATATTCATTTGTATTATATTAATTACACCATAAACATGTTTTGACATACAATGTTTATACAGGTCCTTCTCAAAAAATTAGCATATTGTGATAAAGTTCATTATTTTCCATAATGTAATGATAAAAATTAAACTTTCATATATTTTAGATTCATTGCACACCAACTGAAATATTTCAGGTCTTT
>RJVU01073043.1:1452361-1475641 GCA_003731715.1 Anabarilius grahami | reverse complement strand
TTCTATTGCTCCTTTTTGCAAGAGTGTCTGAACTTCCTGTGCCAACACCAGAGCCTGCTCGGGATCTACCACCGTGGTCAGAATCCCGTTGAATCGGGGTGGGCGTGTTCGAAACTGAATTGCATACCCCTTTTCTATAGTTCGCAGGACCCATTGAGATACTTTTGACAGATTTTTCCACTCTGACAAAAAATCTACTAAGGGAACCAGCCTCTCGAGGCTGGCCTCTGGTGAAACATGAGCACCCAGCACAGTGCCCTGTAATGGCGGACCAGCAGGGAACAACTGATCTGGATGACTCATGTTTAGAGACAGCGCGCCACCCTCGGGTGACACGCGGAGAAGCACTGCGCCCCGGCATAGCGGCGGGGTTGGCAGAGCGCCCCCCTGAGGGCACCGAAGACACACAGGCACCGTATAATGAGGTGAATGCTGTATGACCTCGGTGGGGATCGCCGGGGGGGGCAGAGACCAGCCTCTCAAGACTGGCTCCTAAAAGCAGCCAGCACAATGCCCTGAATCGGCGCACCGGCAGGGAACAATTGACTGGGCTACCATGAAGAACGCAAGCCACCCTTGGGTGACTCGCGGGGAACTACTGCGCCCCGGCGTTGCGGCGGGTCAGCAGAGTGCCCCTTGGGGACACCAAAAAGGCAGATAGCTACCATAAAATTGAGGTTAGCGCCATCTGACTGTTTGGAGAGAAAACACTAATCAGGAAACCAGCCTCTCGAGGCTGGGCCCTAATGTGTATTGTGCAGCCAGCACAATGCCCTGAATCGGCGCACCGGCAGGGAACAAATGGCCTGGCTGCCGCAGAGAATGCGCGCCACCCTCGAGTGACTCGCGAGGGATTACTGCACCCCGGCATTGCGGCGGGGTTGGCAGAGCACCCCCTGAAGGTACCAAAGGCAGACGGGTACCATATAAAGAGGTAAACGCCGTCTGGCTTTGGAGGGAAACTACACAAGGAACCAGCCTCTCAAGGTTGGGCCCTGGTGAGTTTTGTGCAATCAGCACAATGCCCCGTGGGGGCACCAAAGGACAGACAGGCACCGTATGATGAGGTGAACACTGTCAGGCTTTGGTTCTGGCGAAGTTCTAACAGCAATGACGGTCCTCAGACCCGTCTTGCCTTAAAGAATTTCGCCAGCGAGCGTTGCCCCGCCTTCCAACTCCTCGGAGGGGAAATACGGATAGCAACGCTCTGTCTGGTGTTGTCTGCGCGAGAAGTTATAGCTGGCCTCGGCTGCCCGCCAGCAGCCATATAACCGTGCTTTCTCATACCCACACATTTTGATGTAAAATATATAGTATGAGAAATGTTTATTCCACAACCCCGACACCTCAGTGTGGAGGTTGGAAAAAACTGTAAACCTCTCGCAGGAGATTGAAGTGGCGAGTCTTCAGAATCTCCCATAGCCACGCTAACAACATCCAGCTCCTCAGAACTAGACGCCATTAACATGACTGTATCCACCGGAGAGGAAGAAACCGCAATGCGTGCTTCCTGCCTCCGATATATATATATATATTTTAGATGCAGCAGGTGAAGGCAAAGATAGGGCATAGCCCGTCTCAACCCCCTCTGCTATATCCATATGCGAATCCCAAGACCTAAGGCGCCGAACTGCCTCGGCAGAAACGGGACCCAAACCCTGAGAAACGCGAGCCGAGCCACCCTCCTCAAAGAGAGCTCGGCGGGAGCGCAGCCCCCTCGAGAGCTGCC
Source organism: Anabarilius grahami (assembly GCA_003731715.1). Classification (NCBI taxonomy): domain Eukaryota; kingdom Metazoa; phylum Chordata; class Actinopteri; order Cypriniformes; family Xenocyprididae; genus Anabarilius; species Anabarilius grahami. The sequence continues at coordinate 1,473,912 of RJVU01073043.1, read as the reverse complement.
TGGGCATGCTGCACTCCCAAACAAACAACACACATTCCATGTGTATCACTTCCCGGGATAAACGCGGGCAGGGATGAACACACTTCCTGAAATGTTGTTCGCTCGCCATAATCACAATAGATAGAACAGACAACAATAAATAGACAGGACAAATCACACGTAGCGCTTGCTGAAGACACAGAAGCTGAATGACAGTGTTTTCGGGCGGGTTTTATAGTTCCTGGTCGGTGACGTTACCCGCCTATGACGTTCCGTCTCCTGATTGGACAGATTTCACACGTGCTTCATGACGACATCACGCAGGGGCGTTCCCACAGCGATTACGCAGCGTTGAGTTCCCTTGAAAGGGAAGTACAGTTTTCAACAATCTTGCTGATAAAGTTTCTTTAGTCGCTCGGCAAACCTTACAGCCTGAACCCCTGTAGGAGTTCCACCCTTACACAATATATATATTTATATAAAAAAAAAAATATATATATATATAAAAACTTTTGAAAAAAAAGTTGCTATATAAGCCTTATTTAATAGCCTACAATAGGAAATATATATTGGTGGTTGTGCATCCTATGCGGATGAATCACAGGACTTTAATATGAATAAGATATCATCACTTTAAAACATGCAGACAAAAATGGTAAAAACATTTCTAGAAATGACAGCAACAGCAGTATACAATATGCGCTCCTCCATCATTATGACTTTGCATTGCGGATCTAAAAATAATTTGCGTTAATAAGAGCGTTATCATATAATGTAACGCTAGCCAAATTATGACGGAAAAACTGAATCTTCATTAATTGCATTAAATAGCATATTTTTAACGTGTTCAACTGAAAGCTCATTTTGACAGCACTAATATATAGTAGGCTATAGGCTATAGCCTATGTGTGTGTGTGTGTACCCCCCACCCAAATTTTCTGACCCCCCCTGAGGACATTGTGTAGGCTAATTCGCACCCTGGGCACAACCATACTGTTCAATATCCATTATTCAGTTTTTAAAAGATATTCAGCTCACTTCATGCAATCTCTTCCTCTGAACATGGTAAAGCAGGTGTGTGGAGCCATTATTTACCACAACCTTTGAGCTCAAATACCTTAAAAAAAAAGAAGAAAACATTTAATTATACATTTCTTTTGGCCAAATGGTTATTAGAATAAAACACAAAATACAAAAATGTAAATTATTTGCACAGCAACAATATTTTTATACAGAATCAATATATACAGTATATATATAAAAAAAACGTTTGAAAAAAAAGTTGCTATATAAGCCTTATTTAATAATAGCCTACAATAGGAAATATATATTGGTGGTTGTGCGTCTTATGTGGATGAATCACAGGACTTTAATATGAATAAGATATCATCACTTTAAAACATGCAGACAAAAATGGTAAAAACATTTCTAGAAATGACAACAACAGCAGTATACTACAGTTGTGGCCAGAATTATTAGCCCCCTTCATAAATATGATCAAAGATGACTCTAAAAATAAATCTGCATTGTTTATCCTTTTGATCTTTAATTCATAAAATTAGCAAAAATCTAACCTTTCATTGAAGGAAAAGAATTGAAAGTGGGGGGGAAAATAACATTAAGAAATAAATGTTTTTCTCCAAAACACGTTGCCCACAATTATTAGCACCCCTAGAATTTTTTTATGAGTAAAATATCTCTGAAGTATATTCCCATTCATATTTACATTTTTTTAGCTCACCGGGGTGATCATGAACATGAAATTGTCCAGCCATGACTTCCTGTTCCACAGGAGTATAAACACGAGGAAACACAAAGGCCAAATTCCCTTAATCATTCATCATAAATGAGTAAGAACAAAGAATATAGTTCTGATGTGCAGCAAATGATTGTCGAGCTCCACAAAATAGAAAGTGGCTGTAAGAAAATACCTAAAGCATTGAAAATCCACATTTCCACTATCAGGGCAATAATTGAGAAGTTCCAATCAACTAAAAATGTTACAAATCTGCCTGGAAGAGGACATGTGTCTAAATCATCCTAATGCGCAGTGAGGAGGAATGTTTAAGTGGCCAAAGACTCTCCAAGGATCACAGCTGGAGAATTGCAGAGATTAGTTGAGTCTTGAATCTCAGAAAGCCTAAAAAAAAATTATCAAAAGCACCTACATCCCCACAAGTTGTTCGGGAGGGTTTCAAGAAAAATCCTCTGCTCTCAGCTAGAAACAAACTCCAGCATATTCAGTGGTCAGACAAGACTGGAACTTCAAACGGGACGAGCTTCTATGGTCAGATTAAACTAAAACAAGAGCTTCTTGGCAGCAAACCCACCAGATGGGATTGGTGCACACATGGATAAAAAGTACCCCATGCCCACAGTTAAATATACTGCTGGATCTTTAATGTTGTGGGCCTATTTTTGTGCTGGAGGTCCTGGACAACTTGTTCAGATATATCGTATCATGGATTCTATCAAATACCAACAGATAAAAAATCAAAACCTGACCACTTCTGCTAGAAACCTTATAATGGGCTGTGGGGACAATGATCCAAAACAAACATCAAAACCAGCACAAAAATGTGTCACTGAGCACAAAATGAAGCTTCTGCCATGGCCATCCCAGTCCCCTGACCTGAACCCTAAAGAGAATGAGTGGAGTGAACTGAAGAGAAGAAGCACCAACATGGAGCTGGGAATCTGAAGGATCTGGAGAGATTCTGTATGGAGGAATTGTCTCTGATCTCTTCTCGGGTGTTCTCCAAACTCATCAGGCATTATAGAAGAAGACTCAGAGCTGTTATCTTGGCAAAAGGAGGTTGCAAAAAGTATTGAATAAAAGGGTGCTAATAATTGTGGGCAACATGTTTTGGAGAAAAACATTTATTTCGTAATGTGATTTTCCCCCCACTTTCAATTCTTTTCCTTCAATGAAAGGTTAGATTTTTGCTAATTTTATAAATTAAAGTTTAAAAGGATAAACAATGCAGATTTATTTTTAGAGTCATCTTTGATCATATTTATGAAGGGCGCTAATAATTCTGGCCACAACTGTATATGCGCTCCTCCATCATTATGACTTTGCATTGCGGATCTATTTCAAAAATGTCAAAAAAAACGGATTTTCAACACAGTCCAAATTTGAAGTCGACCGATTCGACTCTGGCTTTGGAATTTCAGAATGATCATTGCATCATTTCAGATGCGATGAGTTCGAAGATTATTCCAGTTATGAAGTAATTATTCTGTCACAGACTTTTTAATGCACATGTTTTATTCCTAATAAATGTACTAGAAGTGTCTTCTCTCTATATATGTTTCCATCACGTTTTATGTGCATTTTATTTCGTTGAATAAAAAGTATTCCAGCGAATGTACGAGTTACATTTATTTTATCTTAACGAGGCTGAATCCAGCTTCTTATTCGCAGCTTCTTATTGACGCTATCCGGTCCACCTTAAAAGACGCGACGCTTCCGCGTTTGTAGCTTCTTATTCACGTTCAATTTAGGGACAGTGCGGTTTTTCTCTTTTTCGCGCTTTTTTAAGGTATTGTGTTGCTTTTTGTTTCTATTTTCAGAATTAAAGGAAAATAAACTATTTTGAAATGCAAATAACACTGATATATCAGCGAAAATAGGCTGCAAAAATATAAAGGCACATAAAATATAATTATAGTATTCTTTGTTTATTGAACGTGTCATCAGCTCAACTTGAAGGACCGTGTGGTTTTTCTCTTATTCACACTTTTTATGCTATTATTGTCTATTTTCAGAAAAAAATAATAAACTATTCTGAAATGTATTTAACACCGAAATATCTGTGAAAATTACTGTAAAATTACAAAGGTATATAAAAAACAATTACATCATTCTTTTTGCACGTCATCATTTGAATGCATTAATGAATCAATTGAATAAAAAAATAATTCAAGCAAATATTACAGATTTCAATATCACAAGGTAACTAGAGACTATACCAGCTCCAGCTCCAGCTTGGATCCAGCCTGTTATGAAGACTTCAGATGAAGGACTCCAGAACATCAAACATGAATGATTAAACAAAATGATCATGTTATCATTGCTTTGCAATGCACACTACTTTTGCTTAAAAGAAGTAAATACTACAATTTGTATATCTTACAACTGTACGTTCTGATATCATCTCATAAAAGAAGACTTGTGTTTTTGTCACATAGAAACATGAATTTGCTGTAAAGCTTCTTTTGAAATATGTATAGTGAAAAGCGCTATACAAGTGAATGTGAGTTAAATTACCTTTGAGGGTGTGTTAAAAGTTGCACTAGAGCCTTATTCCCAATGTACTTGAGTGTCACCATGCACATTTTCAGACATTTTTACTGTAGCATTACGAAGCTATGGACCCATGAATTTGACAAATGTGACAATACAGTTACAGGAGAAATTGCATTATTAGCCCAATTGGAGGCGCTATATCTCAGTTGCCTTTGAGGGAGCCTTTTTCCAACGTACTTGACTGTCACCATGAACATTTTCAGACATTTTTACTGTAGCATTTTTAAAAGTTATGGACCCATGAATTTGACAAATGTGACAATACAGTTACAGGAGAAATTGCACTATTGGCCCAATTGGAGGCGCTGTATCTCAGCTGCCTTTGAGGGTGCGTTAAAAGATGCACTAGAGCCTTATTCCCAATGTACTTGACTGTCACCAAGTACATTTTCAGACATTTTTACTGTAGCTTTTTAACGTTATGGACCCATGAATTTGACAAATGTGACAATACAGTTAGAGGAGAAATTGCACTATTGGCCCAATTAGAGGCGCTATATCTCAGCTGCTTTTGGGGTTAAGTTGCTTTTGTCAAATTCATGGGTCCATAACTTTAAAATGCTACAGTTAAAATGTCTGAAAATGTACATGGTGACAGTCAAGTGCATTGGGAATAAGGCCCCAGTGCAACTTTTAACTCACCCTCAAAGGCAGCTGAGATACAGCGCCTCCAATTGGGCCAATAGTGCAATTTCTCCTGTAACAGTATTGTTACATTTGTCAAATTCATGGGTCCATAACTTTAAAATGCTACAGTAAAAATGTCTGAAAATGTTCAGGGTGACAGTCAAGTACATTGGAAATAAGGCTCCCTGAAAGGCAACTGAGATATAGCGCCTCCAATTGGGCTAATAATGCAATTTCTCCTGTAACTTTATTGTTACATTTGTCAAATTAATGCGTCCATAACTTCGTAATGCTACAGTAAAAATGTCTAAAGATTTGCAAGGTGACAGCCAAGTACATTGGGAATAAGCCTCCAGTGCAACTTTTAACGCACCCTCAAAGGCAGCTGAGATACAGCGCCTCCAACTGGGCCAATAATGCATTTTCTCCTGTAACATTGTCACATTTGTCAAATTCATGGGTCCATAGCTTCGTAATGCTACAGTAAAAATGTCTGAAAATGTGCATGGTGACACTCAAGTACATTGGGAATAAGGCTCTAGTGCAACTTTTAACACACCCTCAAAGGTAATTTAATTCACATTCACTTGTATAGCGCTTTTCACTATACATATTTCAAAAGAAGCTTTACAGCAAATTCATGTTTCTATGTGACAAAAACGCAATAGTCTTCTTTTATGAGATGATATCAGAACGTACAGTTGTAAGATATACAAATCGTAGTATTTACTTCTTTTAAGCAAAAGTAGTGTGCATTGCAAAGCAATGATAACATGATCATTTTGTTTAATCATTCATGTTTGATGTTCTGGAGTCCTTCATCTGAAGTCTTCATAACAGGCTGGATCCAAGCTGGAGCTGGAGCTGGTATAGTCTCTAGTTACCTTGTGATATTGAAATCTGTAATATTTGCTTGAATTTTTTTTTATTCAATTGATTCATTAATGCATTCAAATGATGATGTGCAAAAAGAATGATGTAATTGTTTTTTATATACCTTTGTAATTTTACAGTAATTTTCCAGATAGCGTCAATAAGAAGCTGGATTCAGCCTCGTTAAGATAAAATAAATGTAACTCGTACATTCACTGGAATACTTTTTATTCAACGAAATAAAATGCACATAAAACGTGATGGAAACATATATATAGAGAAGACACTTCTAGTACATTTATTAGGAATAAAACATGTGCATTAAAAAGTCTGTGACAGAATAATTATATAACTGGAATAATCTTCGAACTCATCGCATCTGAAATGATGCAATAATCATTCTGAAATTCCAAAGTTTAAAGTCGACCGATTCGACTCTAAACTTGGACTGCGTTGAAAATCATTTTTTTGACATTTTTGAAATAGATCCGCAATGCAAAGTCATAAAGATGGAGGAGCGCATATAGTATACTGTAGTGCTGTTGTTGTCATTTCTAGAAATGTTTCTATGTGACAAAAACACAATAGTCTTCTTTTATGAGATGATATCAGAACGTACAGTTGTAAGATATACAAATTGTAGTATTTACTTCTTTTAAGCAAAAGTAGTGTGCATTGCAAAGCAATGATAACATGATCATTTTGTTTAATCATCCATGTTTGATGTTCTGGAGTCCTTCATCTAGCGTCAATAAAAAGCTGCGAATAAGAAGCTGGATTCAGCCTAGTTTCATCTTAAATGTGTAGACGTAGCCGTTTTTTATTATTTTATTTATTTATTTTTTCAGAAAACCAATATGACTCATTTAAAATTCTGTACTATAGGCTACATTAGGCTTCTGCATGCATAAGTTTCAGAAACCCACTTTTAAAAATGACAGTCAAATACAATAGATCATCACTAAGACATGGCATGGACCATATTTTGGTCCATTTATTTGGTCCACTGCGCACTATCTAGTGTACTTTTATTTACAAGCGCTCAATTCACTCTCGCATGGGCTGTTGTACACACACTCTCCGTGCCATCACAAAAATTGGGCTGCACGCGGACGGGGAGTGCGCACGTGCGCACGTGCATACCCTGCATACCCGGACGCTATGCCACTGAGACCAAAAAGAGAATGGTCATGTCATGTAAGTAAGTGTATAGCCTACATATGATGTTGTTCTTCAACAAATTAAGTTAAAGCAAAGCAGGAAATTGGAACATACAGGACTAATTTTCAGAATAATCTTGACATTTCAGAGTTTGGATAAAAGTTAAAAGAAACAGGCCATTTTTCTGTTTCAGTATACAACCTGTTTTTTATAGACAGTCAGTATAGTTCACATTCCTTGCTTGTATGTGCTACAACTATATTTTTCTACTGCTTCAACTGCATCATTTCCCTCTCATTGTGATTATGATGATCTGGGTCATGCTCCATCCACTTCATTTTAAAACTGCGTCCCAGTAACAGATAGATGAGTGGGCTGGTAAAGAGGTGGGTTGTGGCCAGTACGGTAGCTGCTGGAAGTCCATATTTTGACATATCTGTACCCAGGCTGCCGCTTACAGTGGCTTGAAGCATAGTTAAGAAGATTTGAGGGCCCCAGCACACAAAGTACACAATCTTTAGAGCACAGATGATCTGTGCCTGCTTCCTGCATTGTTTACATGTTTTTTGAGATGATGCCACACAGCAGCTGAGAAACATTATCAAAGCTGGCACCAATAGCCCGAGGAGAAATCGCATGACAACGACAGCCTTCAGCCTTGCAATGCCGTCTTGAGTTGTTTTGGATTTGTCAAAGTCATAGTCATCAATGCACTGAAGATATCGAACCTCTCTGGAAAACAGCGAAGGACATGCCAAGACTGCTGCAATGGTCCAGGAGAATGAAATCAAAATAATGTTACAATTCATGCACTTTTTTGTGCACGCGCTCTTTAAAAGAACAGATTTGATGCTCCAGAGACTCAGCATGGTTGCCGTGAAGTACATACTGCCGTAGGTGATATAGGATGACAGCTTGCAGCTTGCAGCTCCGTAATTCCATTCGAAGTAATTGTAAGCATACAGGAGCTGAAACACAACAGATGTACAGGAGACTAAATGTGTTGCAGCCAATGCCATAATCCAAATGGCAACCTCCTGAAAACGCTTGTATGTCCGGCAGCTAATGACAATGACAGTGAAGTTGAGGGTGACACCCAGGATGAGAACAATACAATATGTACTGAAGTAGGTCATCCTGATCTTATGTTTGTACTGCTTACTGCTTGTATTGTCTATGTTTTGAAGTTCCAGAATGATAGAATCGTAGTCTGTATCGCTCCCGTTAACGTGATCTGAAGACATCTTGTAAATCCTGAAACCAAATTAAATGGATTATATCACTGTCAATAATATGCTGCTCTGGAAGGGATGGGTTCTGTTCAACCCGTTCGTTCTTAAAGGAATAGTGCAGACAAAAAGCTTTACAGAAGTGGTCACTCTGAAATGTTTTTATGGAAAAGAGCTATGTGATGATTTTATTTTCATGTCCAACGGAAACATTAACATTATACGGGTTCATGGCTGAGCAATGATAGGATTTTTATTTTTGAGTGAACTGTCCCTTTAAGGTGGAGTAAAAAACGTTTCTCTTTCCAAATGACACACCAATAAAAACATGGAATGGCTTCCTTTTCTATACTATCTTCAAGGATAAAATATCATCATATATTATAGAAATATCTTATGTTATAGTCAATGACACTGAAATCCTTATACTTTTATCAGTAATGAACACATTTAAATACTTTACATTATAATCAGCATTTACTAAGCATCTCCACAAACAGAAAAAATATTACCATCATTAGAGTACAAATACAGAAATATCTGCAAAACAATGCAAGTAAAAATAAATCTTATTGTGCATTATTGCGCACCACTTTTGAAATCAAATTACATCACCATGTCTTGCAAAGCAAATCCTTTTTTTATATTATATATATGGTTTGAATTGTTTGCTTTCTGCAAAATATTCTTACCTTTGGCTCTAAGTGCAGAACGAAGAAAATCAGAAGACTGTGTCCATCTGGGAGGACTCTGAATATGAAAGTAAAAACACTGCACTGAATATTTAAGACAGCATAGTACACGTTTGTTTTCGTCATTGCAATTTGAGCTGCAGGACATGGTTTTTGGACCATTTCCAAATATTTTCTGTTCCTGTTGGATCACTGTGGTTACACAACCGCATGTGGAAAAAGAAGTTTTATTCTTCTAATTGTAACCATATTTATGTCATTAAGGATGTTAAAAGTTGACATCTAAGTTTGTGGCTCTAAGGTTAAAGAGAGAGACTTGCACTTGCATAACAATTTATTAACAGCAATAGCACCACAAAATTACATGTTGAAAATAAATTCTTTTTTTAAACATTTCTAGTAGCTTCATTTGGTTACAGTTCAAGAGCAGTTTACCAAAGGCTTAAGTCTCAAAAGTCAAGTTCAAAGATGATGCATTAAAAGCAACCTACCTTTATGGCTGAGCTTTGTCTCATTCCAAAGTTCATGTGAGATCTGAGCTGACTATATTGCGTTAGGGGTGGAAAGATATCTAGTTACATAAACGAATCTTATGCAGGTCTCTTCAACTGGTGGCTGGCTAATTTTGGCCCACCCAACATCTGTTTCATAATGATAAGAAAAAAAGCAAGGTGGTATCGGTGGTATCGCCGGTGTGACCAGCCAACCTCTGAGCGTTAAAAGAGAGAGACTTGCACTTGCATAACAAGTTGTTAACAGCAATAGCACCACAAGATTACATGTTGAAAATAAATTCTTTTTTTAAAGGGTCATGAAACCCCCCTGTTTTACCCTGGTCGTTCACACCTCAAAGCTCAAAAAAGTTTGTTAAAATGGGCGTGTAAAGCTCTGGAAAAGTGGGAGTGTAGAGGGGGAGAAGAGGGGAGAGAACAACCAATGAAGCGCAGACATAGAACACACTCATTATACAGAATAATGAATATTAATATATGAGCACGGAGAAAATGACAACAAACTCCCAAGCACAAGGGAGAAATGCGAAAGAATATTTAATAGGGCTAATAATAGGCTACTTTGATTACGTTTACGAGCACTGCAGTCTCAAAATCAGTCTTTTGTCTATTAGAATAATCGTGTCGTCACGTTCAGATAGGCTACACCACTGTATCCCTGTCCAGTTTGCACATATAATTCATTTGAAGAAGACTTGATGAAATATGTGTGCATACACCAGGCTGGTTAATGTTTGGTGCAGGAGAATGTGTGAAATAAAAACTTTAAACACAGATACTTTATTCTGTATGAGCTATGTGCCACGGGGCTAGTGTTGTTAAACACAACGCGAAGCTCCGCGCTGAAACCGATCATATGCGCGCTCCGCGTGTATATCATAACGGTCGTATTTTTCATGTGTTCATATTCAAACTCCAGTTCTGACCGCATCGCGAGCAAAATACAAACAACACATGTGCTGCTGTGCTGAAGGAAACATAGCCTACGGCTCGCGTGTTTGAGCGCAGCTAGAGCAGGCAGAGGTGAATGAACAGCACTTTTGTGACATTTGAATTCTCTGCTGTAATGCGATCTCACGCGAACATATTTTCCATTTGTGCTGGTAGATTACAGCAAAACAATCCACATGCACACAAACCTCTGCTCTAGTCGCGTCGCAGGAAAACACATTGTGTTGTAGCACTGAGGAAATGAACACCAACGATATGTCTCTGAATGACAAGACACCGAGGCGAGAAAAGTGATACTTCCTCATGCATAATACCGCAATTATAATTTTATGCATACTACAGCGCAGTGATTGGATTAAATGAGCTTTATGTCATGAATATATTTCGAGAATCGCTCGAAACGGTCTACGTCAGCATATTCGACCATGCCCATACTTGGGCCGAAAGTACACGATTACGTCAGTGTGGCGACCAGGGCGGGCGAGAGCCGTGAGGGAACGGCACGAGAGTTAACGAGCTACACCTGGGAGGCGCGCCGGCCTCGAGTCTCTCATGGAGGAGCTCCGGGAGCATAAAAGGAGGAGCGACGACAGTGAAGGACGAGAGAGGACCAGGCCTGGACTTTATTTTATGTTTTATTATGTTTGTGTGGCCGGCAGACGTCCGCGAGGGTCTGCCGGCATTACTTTCGTTTTGTTCTGTGTTTATTTTATATTAAAGTTTTGTTAAACGTTCGCCGGTTCCCGCCTCCTTCTTCCCGCATATACGAACTGCGTTACAGTCAGATTTTGTGACGTTGCTCCGACTCAGCTTTTCAAACCGGAAGACAGAAATCGCTCTGAAAAATGCAAAATTAACTATTTTTCACTTATGAATAACATTAATGAGTACCTTTAGTGTTTTCAATGATGTGCAGCCTATACATATCCGTTTACATCTCAAAAAAAGTGTTTTGGGGTTTCATGACCCTTTAAACCTTTCTAGTAGCTTCATTTGGTTACAGTTCAAGAGCAGTTTACCAAAGGCTTAAGTCTCAAAAGTCAAGTTCAAAGATTATGCATTAAAAGCAACCTACCTTTATGGCTGAGCTTTGTCTCATTCCAAAGTTCATGTGAGATCTGAGATCTTACTTCCAGTTGAAAGGGAACGCTTGCGTGTTTGGCTGCCGCTCCTCTCTCCCATTTTTATTTTTTATTTTTTTTAAATGTTAAATGGATCGCGAGAAGTGGGAAATTAGGGTTTTTGTTCTTTCAAAATCCCATCTTGCCCTCACTGAATGAAATGCGAAATTTCGCTCTAAGCCTCGGCTTGCTGCTTTAATTTGAGAGAACTCTGATCCTGGGGGATTTTAACATCCATATTGACAAAAGACTGTGTAAGGACTAAGGACTTTCTATCTCTATTGGACTGTTTTGATCTGAATCAGTTGGTGGACTGTCCTACTCATGTCAAGAGACATACTTTAGATCTGGTCATAACCAATGATGCATTCTTGTCACAGTTATTTTCTTCCGATTTAGAGTTGTCTGACCACTTGGCTATCTTTTTTAATATGGACTTGTCACATTTTAATATACTCGTGTCTCGAACTGTTAATTTTCGCAAATGGAAATCTATTGATCTCCCTGCATTCTCTGCTTCTATTGAATCATCCTTGAACTGTTACTTGACATCCGCTCCCCTGGACGACAAAATTTCTTTGTTAAATACTGTCCTCTCATCTGGCTTGGACTCATTTGCACCAATGAAATCTCGTATAGTGGTCTTTGCACGCTCAGCTCCTTGGTATACTGCTCTGTGAAGGCAGCTTGTCGTAAGATGGAGCGTAGGTGGCGTTTTTCTGGTCTTACTGTGCATCACCAAGCTTGGAAGGACCACCTACATGAATATAAAGCAGAGTTAGTATCCACCAGGAGTCAGTATTTTTCCCAGATAATTGCCAATAATCAAAAAAATCCCCATCAACTATTTTATTCTATTAACAAATTGCTCAAAGGCAATGGTGCCTCCAGTGTGCCCTCCTCAGCTCATCTTTGTAATCACTTTCTTGAGTTTTTTAGTGCTAAGATTGACAATGTTCGTAAATGCATTACTGCTGTCACTTCGGTTTCTTCTTTTTCAATTCCTCACTTCTCTGGTACCACTTTTTCTAAATTTTCTTCTTTGGATCTGGCCTCTCTTGGTAAGCAGGTTTCCCAGATGAAAGCAGCCACTTCCATAGTTTACCCTATACCAACTCAGTTGTTTAAATCTTGTTTTGGCTCTTTAGGCTCTGTTGTCTTGAGTATAATAAATGACTCCTTGTGTACGGGAGTTGTGCCAGCTGCATTTATGGCTTCTGTAACCCCTGTACCAGAAAAGGCTAACATGGACTTGGACAACCTAAACAATTTTCATCCCATTTCTAATCTTCCTTTTCTCGCTAAAATTCTTGAGCGTATCGTGGCATCTCAATTGCACACTCATCTCACTGCAAACAATCTTTTTGAACCACTCCAATCTGGATTTCGCAAATTCCATAGCACTGAAACAGCTCTAGTTAAAGTTACGAATGACTTGTTGATTGCTGCTGACTCTGGCTGTCTTTCAATATTTATCCTTCTTGATCTAACTGCAGCTTTTGACACAGTAGATCACTGTCTATCACTCACTCACTTGGAATCTACCTTTGGTATTACTGATACTGTATTAAACTGGTTTAAGTCTTATTTTTCTGACCGTAGACAGTTTATTTCCTTTGGTGGATGTCGTCCCGATGTTGGTTCAGTTCAATTTGGTGTCCCCCAGGGTTCAATTCTGAGTCCCCTTCTTTTTAGCATGTACATCTTTCCTCTTGGTCAGTGTGGCGACCAGGGCGGGCGAGAGCCGTGAGAGAACGGCGCGAGGCCGGTGGCGCGAGAGATAATGAGCTCCACCTGGGAGGCGCGCCGGCCTCGAGTNAACACTATTACACATTATTTACTTAAAACACTTACTTATACTTCAAATTTGCACACATAACTGCACATACAATTGTCTATATTATATATTGTTTTTTGCTTTTTTTGCACTGTCTATCTTGTAAATTCGTATATTATTTTATTCCTTTTATTATGTGTCTTGTCTTGTCGCTGTCACTCTGTTGCACTGTGGAGCTTCTGACACTAAAACAAATTCCTAGTATGTGTAAACAACATACCTGGCAATAAAGCTCTTTCTGATTCTGATTCTGATTCTGATTAATTTCCATTTTTATGCAGATGACACCCACATTTATATTCATACATAAACTGGTGATAATGCAGCTGGTGAAATTGTTTTTTCACGCATCGAATACTGTAACGCTCTTCTTGCTGGGGTCTCGAAATCTACCTTAAATAAATTGCAATCTGTTCAAAATTCAGCCGCTAGGATCCTGACAAGGACCAGGACTAGGGACCATATCTCTCCAGTTTTAGAGTCACTACACTGGCTCCCTGTCAGGTTCCGGATTGATTTTAAAATTCTTATGCTGACCTACAAGGCCTTACATGGTATGGCGCCGCATTACTTGTCACAACTATTAACTATCTACACTCCGAGACGTGATCTCCGTTCCTCCAATTCTGATCTTTTAGTTGTTCCTCCTACTCGTTTACGCTCTATGGGTGACCCGGCTTTTTCCGTTTGTGCACCTAAACTTTGGACTTCTCTTCACATTGAGATTAGACAGGTCAAATCTTTTAGTGTTTTTAAGTCTCTTCTTATAACCCACTTTTTTAGGATAGCATTTATGTGATTTAATTGTTTTAGATGTATGTATGTGTGTGTGTGTGTGTATGTATGTATATATATATATATATATATATATGTATGTATGTGTATATGTACAGATATGTATATGCTTTTTATTTCATTTTTTATTTCTATGCTTGTAAAGCGCTTTGAGATGTTACCTTTAAAGGCGCTATATAAAATAAAGTTTATTATTATTATTATTATCTCCATCCATCCCGAGGGCACCCCATGGTAGTGCGGCTAAATTTGGTTTAACACGTGGGTCAAAATCACTATAAAGTGCCTTTGAGACTTCACAATTTCCAAAATAAAAAGCTGAGATTTTCCATTTAACTTCATATTTGTTGTATTAAGGAGACCTTAGGCTGTTGGTCAAGCTCCAGCACTTTTTATAAATTAACTGCAAGCAGACTATGTATGAGCAAACCACAAAATATGTCCACTCTGTCATGGACAAAATCAAAGTAGAGTAAATACATTTTCATTGCATAGTGATTATTAAATTTTCAGTAAGATATTTGGTCCCTTTCTCAACAATACATTTTAATTAATCAGAAAATTATTTTGATAATAATGAAACTACTGAAAAATGTTTCCCTATAAAATATGTGATAGTTGCACTTTTTATAAATAACGTCTAATAACAAAGATATCTGGTCAAACTTTCAAACAATATTAACTGGCCCTCTTTTCTTTATAAAGTAATCACACAAAAGGTTTTGCTAACTTGTTTAAATAATTTGCATATTTTCATAAAAGATGAAGATGACAGGGTGGACCTTGGCATGACAGAGTGAACAACAAGATGACAGGGTGGACGAAGACTTTAATGGGTGAAGAAAACAGGAACATCAGAGAAACAACAGGAACAAGAAGAAACCCTTAAGCAATATATGATACTCTAAATAATAAACTAAAACTGCTCACTTGATTTGTTTAAAACCATGACTTCATTCATTATCACCACTTTGTGTTGCTCAGAGATGCACAACAGTTCTGCTGTGGCTTTGTTTGGAACTATTTTTGATGGCAAAATAGAACAAAAACGGACAATATTGAAGATATTGTGTTTATTAACTTCTTGTTTATTTTACTGTTGTATAAAATAAATATAACATTTGCAAATCGAGCAAATATTCAGGAAAACAGCACTTTTGCTTGTGTGATTGGTTAACTATACCATATGATATAAATATAAGACAAAAACCCATATGGGGCATTTTCCATCCTCATATCTTGAATTTTAGGCACATTCTAACTACATTCTAACAGACTGCATCACACAGTGAGTCGTTGCCTTACATCATGTTCCATCACTATGCAACTGCATGCCATGTAAGATGGCGTACAGATCTGGGCCGGGGCAAGGTGCACTAAATGCATTAATTTCAACATGTTATTTTTTCCATAATTAATCACACCAAATTAACACGTTAAATCGACAGCCCTAGAGAAAACATTATCAGAATGTGGCAAAAACTATGCACATGTCCACCCTGTCATGGAAGGCTTGATGACAGGGTGGACAATGACAGGGTGGACATTTTTTGGCAAAATTTAGCATTTAATAAACACATGGTGTACCTTCAGTTAGCAAAGTGATTCATTGCTGAAGCTAACTATGTACTGTTTAAAATATATATTTTCAATTTCTGAAAAGTTTTTATATTAATATTTCACTATGACAGTGTGGACATGCTAAGCTTGACAACATCTAACTACAAACACAATATGATGAAAATTAGGAAATATAAGAGTGGATACTTAGTGTACTTGCAGCAGATGTTTTATTCTCCATTGAAGAAAGACCAAATGGGGGTGGGGATGTCACCGAGTATATCAGCGGGTTTCTTTAAGGGGCAGTTACCCCACAATGACAGGGTGGACAGCAATTTCAGGGACACATGCAAAATGTTTAATATTATTATGAAAATAGAATATAAATGAACAAATTGACTTGTTTTATCAAACAAATTGTTGAGGACAATAACAATATTTGATACGATTAAACTAGTTTTAAATCGGATGAAACAGCCTCAACATTCCCAACAAGACTGAGGAGGAAAACAGGAGAAATGTGCCATGAATGAAGAGAGAAGACTTTTAAATCCCCAAATCACCAAAGGGACCAAAAGCTGATTCAGTGACCATGGTGTGACTGTGCTTGATTGGCCAGCAAACTCGCCTGACCTGAACCCCATAGAGAATCTATGGGGTATTGTCAAGAGGAAGATGAGAGACACCAGACCCAACAATGCAGATGACCTGAAGGCCGCTATCAAAGCAACCTGGGCTTCCATTACACCTGAGCAGTGCCAAAGGCTGATTGCCTCCATGCCACGCCGCATTGATGCAGTAATTCATGCAAAAGGAGGCCCAACCAAGTATTGAGTACATATATAGTAAATGAACATACTTTCCAGAAGGCCAACAATTCACTAAAAATGTTTTTTTTATTGGTCTTATGAAGTATTCTAATTTGTTGAGATAGTGAATTGACGGGGTTTTGTTAAATGTGAGCCAAAATCATCACAATTAAAAGAACCAAAAACTATATTTTAGTCTGTGAGCATTGAATTTATTTCATACACAAGTTTCACAGTTTGAGTTGAATTACTGAAATAAATGAACTTTTCCACGACATTCTAATTTATTGAGATGCACCTGTAGGCGTATTGGTTGAAGAACATGTTGAAAAAAGTAGTATGCCTCCATAGTTTTGCATGCTTTCATTTGTTTTCTGGAGTAGAAGGATGTATGCCTGGTTACATAAAGCACCTTAAGTGTAATTTTTCTTGGTATAACAAATGTTTTAGAAAACTTCACCTTATGTAATATACAGGCCGAGCAGGTTCAATCCAAGTCTTCTAACAAGATATGATCGGCTGCTTTATATGATAAACATTTTAATTTAAGTGTTTATTCACATAAACATTGATCAAATTGCATACGTAGCATACCCTATCTGTATTAACAAATTCATGGATGTCAATGGAAACAATAGAATTTTATAACGGCAAAACCTGGGTTGCTGACGTGAAACTCTAAAAGGTTTCCTTTAGAGAACTGTTTAAGAGATTATATCAAAGACTTCATGTGCAACATTCCAATAGGGGAAATCACCCTTTAAGTCTCATGCTTAAGGGGAAAAAATGAGGTGCTTACACAACTAAGCACTGGAGAAGTTGCTTAAGCATGAATAGGATGAAGGATGAAGTTATGGCAGGAGGAATAAAAGGCTTGAGCAGCTGGGAAAACGGCATACTTTGTCAGAGCCTTTGTGCAAGGGCAAGGTGAAATTACTCTCGCCAACTGATCTGGAAACTGACTGCTGTTTGCTTCATACTAGTTTGACCTGGAGTTGGAACTGTAATTCTATATGCACTTTTTGACAGTGAACTTATTTTGTTTTAATGGATGAAGCAAGATTAATCTTAATGCTCTCAGCGATAATCTATTTTTTTCCTATTGAAGTGATGCTGCATTATATGGTGCTACATTATGCATTTGACCATTTTGCCAACTTTGATTTCATATAACTAATCATAAGGCCCTATCAATCAAAATTAATATTTCGCCAAACAGAAATCGCAACAGATATCATTCATATTGGAAAATAAATCTTTTTCTACTTAAATTAAGTGAAGTTAAACTGGAGTTGGAAAGACTCATTAATTATTACTGGGTTAATGAAGGGTTGTTTAGATGCAATTGGGAAGTATTAATATTCAAAATTGGAAATTATTTGAGAATTTGTTTTCACTAAATAGCTACAGCATTCCTACTGTGAACCTGAATGACAGAGATTGCGCCTAATGGAGCTACAAAATAAGCTTGATAATATGTACAGATTGAGGGCTAAACTCAATTCTTTATCTAAAGTGAATATTAATGGATGTATTACAGATCATTTTGATACCATTTCTAGTTATAACAATTACTCTCATTTCTACACATCTAAATTTAGTGAGCTTAATATGTCATCTTTTCGTAAATATCTTGAGAATGCAAATACAATTAGTCAAGCTGACACAATATTATGTGATTTCCCATTAACTATTACTGAAATTAGGGCTACGTTCAGACTGTCAGTCCAAATCAGATTTCTGTGCATATCTGATTGAAATCTGATCAGATTTAGCAAGTGTGAATGGCTATCAAGTTTATAGGTCTTTGCCTTAATCTACAAAAATGTGAACTATTCGCTTTGAAGAGTTGCCATGCCAGAATAATTAGTAATAATCCTGTCAAGGACACTGCAACTTATTATCTATTACTAAAAATGGCCAATAGAGAATCTCACTAAATTTTAATCTCATGATTGGAAAAGTAAAGAGCAGATTTAATATTTGGTTACAAAGATCCTGCTCTGCTGGCTTAAACGGAAGGTATTCCTATAGAAATACCTATAGGCTTACTTATGTTGCTTTTTTGATACATTCAGATAGCAAAATAAATAAGATAACTGATCAAACAACGCTACATATTTTTGTTGAGAAACTGTGGACATTATATTAGAAAATCTCTTATACTTAATTCATATAAAAATGGTGGGCTTGATTATTTAGAATTGGCTTATTTAGATTATTTAGCTTTTCACAAGCAAGCACCTTTGGTGTAGAAGTCAATTTACAAGCATAATTTTTCACCACACCAGTATTATATCTGGAATGATTGTAATATTTTGTATAAGCATAAGAGTATATTTTTGAAACCTTTTTATGTTCATGTTGATGCTGTTTGCTCTAACACTAATCAGTTACAGTCACTAATCAATTACTGTCAGTTTTTGATTGTTTTAATTCTCAGCATTTTTCTACTCTAACACATGGCCATATCCTTGATTTGATTCAATTCAATTCAATTCACATTTATTTGTATAGCGCTTTTCACAATACATATCGTTTCAAAGCAGCTTTACAGAGAATGTCAACATTACAATTTAAAGAATGCAGTTAGCAAATAATGTAATAATTTAGGCAATTAATTTACAATCACTGTTAGCAGTTTAACTGAAGGCAGAAGCAATGAGCTCCTGGAAATTACATATTAACAATAATTAGGATATATAGATTTTAGAATTTATAGAATTTGGGAATGTGCATGTTGATCCAGATGATTGCGTCTTCTGAAGTCCTCGCAGGAGACCAGAACTGTCCCTTCCACCTACAGTACTCTTCTCCTTGGTACACCCCTGAGCTTCATACCCTAAAGGCTATTGGTAGACGGCTTGAGCGTCTTTGCAGGAAAACTGGCCTCACTGTTCACTATTAAGCTTTTCTTGAGCATCTCAAAAAATAAAAATCTGCTCTGAACTCAGCTCTTTTCTGTGTTTCTGCCACAACTAACAAATCAAGCAAAAAAGCATTACTTAATAAGCCTATCAAACCTCCATCTCATGATGCTCTAGCTTCAGATGAGCTTTGCTGTTCCTTCTCGAATTATTTACAACAAAAGACAGATGCCATCCACTGGTGTTTCTCTAACAAGGCTACATCTAATTGCCCAATCTAACTTTTTTTGTGATCCGGTGTGATCAGTAGTGCGCACACACATGAACACTAAGCAGTGTTAATTAACCTGGGAATTTTTCTGTGTACTATTACATAAATCTTACCAATTTCATTTACGTATGACTGACAAATATGAATCACATTAAGTTTATTAATTTGTTTATGCAAAAACTATGTAATCCAAATGGATGGAAAATTTGAATCAATTACATAAAACTTAAATTTAGAATGAAATATTTTTTTGAGTGCAGTTACCCCAGGTCTCAAGAAACCCAAAACTTGATCCCTCAATTCTAATTATCGTTCTATTTCAAATGTACCCTTAATTGGTAAATTACTGGAAAGTATGTTGTCTCTCAGCTTCAGTCTTATAGTTGAAAATAATCTCTTTGAACTCTTTCAATCTGGTTTTCACCCACTTCATAGTACTGAAACTGCACTTGTAAATGTAGTGAATGATCAACTACTTTCATGGTGACTCTGGTTCTCTCTCTATACTTCTGCTACTTGACTTCAGCTCTGCCTTTGATACTGTCTCCCATGATTTGCTTATTTCTTTCCTCTCAGATGTGGGTATTTCTGGTACTGCTGTTTCTGGTTTTCTTCCCATCTCTCTGATAGACAATTCTACAATTCAGTGCTGGATTTTCATTATGGTATAAATAATATTTACAAATTGATAGATATACAGTAGATACAGCAAAATTAATACACCAGTAAGGATACAGTACCATCAGTTAGAGGAAATGGTCACCACAAGTTAACATGATTTGTTACTTTGTCATTGTGCTTCCTGTAGTTCTGGCTTTGGTATTGCC
The DNA here is from genome assembly GCA_003731715.1 of Anabarilius grahami. Taxonomy (NCBI): domain Eukaryota; kingdom Metazoa; phylum Chordata; class Actinopteri; order Cypriniformes; family Xenocyprididae; genus Anabarilius; species Anabarilius grahami. Next base: position 1,453,489 of record RJVU01073043.1, on the reverse strand, counting down.
TTTGGTTTCCTTAGGGACACTGTGCTATTTATATGTGAGTGGGAGTTCTGACCAGTTTGTAGGAATGTGCACATGTTGAGAGCCGTTATCCATTGTAAGACTAATAAGGACTGACATTGTTTGGGCTGTTGGCTAAAGGGAATTTTGACTGACTATGAATCCTTCATTCTCACAATAATATTCCCTTCACAGAAACCAATAAAATAATTACTTTTGTATAAGTCACTTTGCATAAAAGTACCAGCTAAATGTATAAATAGAAATGTAAATTGCAGAATTAAAAACAAACATTGATTATTGTAAAATATTTTTTCATAACACATGAAAATTCACAGGAAATTAACTCTGCAATAATTAAATAATATAAAAATGTCCTTCGACTTTATATAGTTAATACTGGCCAGTATGGTGTGTATTTCTTGTCTACTAATGAAAGCCTACATTATTACTTGCACTTTTTCCAGTCTTGAAGTGCATGAAAGAGATCACTCCTCCACACAAAATCACTGTTCTAGTGGCAATTCAACCATGAAACTGAAGGCTGTGTGATAAATGGTTGTTGACCTGGAGAAAATAGTCTATTTCCCACCACAGCAATCCTTTTAATGATTTGTAAAACAGTCCTGTCACTTAGTGAGTAATAGCCTACACTGTAAAATATTGCTGTAAATTTACAGCCAATTTCCAACAGTAAAATACCATTATTTCAATAAACAGTTAAAGGTACAGTTCGTAGAATCTGCCACTTGAGGGCGCACTACCAAAACAATAACAATCGCGTGGTTTGATGACACTAAGAAGGTGCGTGGAATGATGGGATTTGTTGTCTTCTACCCAACCGCTGACGGCCATCAATCAGACGGAAAGATAAATCATGGATTTAACGGATGAGGTAAAGTTTTATAAATGTTGTGTTTGATGTCATAGTTTTATTATATTGAATTAGACCCGAGTAATGGAAGGTTTACATCGAAATTTTTAGTCATAGATGTTAGAATGTTTGTCCAATTCGATGGTGTGGTACAGCACAGTTTCAAGTGTTCAAATCAATAATAATAAATGTTATTTTGAACTTACCAATATCATTTGCAATAATAATTGATTCATATTTCTGTATAACACTAACTG
>RJVU01073043.1:1426705-1451524 GCA_003731715.1 Anabarilius grahami | reverse complement strand
GCGGAACTGACCAGGTGTGCGAGCCGGCTGTACCATCCGTCGCCGAGGGAATCTTAGTGGAATACGAGGGTATGGAAGTGAGCCCCACCCAACCCCCTGCCACTGAGAGTGAGTTTTTGGTCAACTCTGGAGACATTTTTTCTGATTTAGAAGAGGTGAATATGCAACCTGTTGTACTACAGTCTCTGGCCCCTCCCAGCCTCCCTCTCCCACCACCTCTTCAAAAAAATTTTGGGACTCTTTCATTTTCTGAACTTTAGCATGCTCCAAACCCCTCTGTCCTCAGCCACACCTGCTATCCAGTCGTCACAGTCTCCCATCAGCCCCTCAGTTTCCCCATCTCCTCTCAGTGGTAGGGTTCCACCTCGGGACTGCTGGGAGCCACCTCATCCTGGACATGAGGAGCCTGGGGTTCCGCCTCCAGCCTCAGAGCTCTTCACTCCCCCTCGACCCGTCGACCTGGCTCCTACACCTACGCTCCTTCCTCCCTCGTCGTCAGCAAGTACCATCGGCCATTCGGTCTCGCTGGGTTCCCTCGGGACGTCGGCTCCGCCTGGTTCAGACATCGCCACGCCTCTGCAACGGACTTACGGGCCAGTCGCTGCTCTCTGGCCCTCCACCCCTTCTGCGACGGCTAGCTCTGCCCTCCCTCAGGCTCCACCTCTGTCCTCGGTCGCTCCAGCTCCACCTCTGCCCTCCGGATACCCGCTTCCTCCTCGGGGGGTCGTCGCTGCGGCTCTGTCGCGGTCGCCCAGGTCATCGTGGTCACTTCGAGTCTTCGGCGTTCCGGCTGCATGGTGGGCTCCTACATTGTCATCGCCGCTGCCGATCGTCCCCATGGTGGCGTATAGGACTACATCACCATGGCTCCTCCCGTCAATGACGCCGCCATGGGCCGCAGTCTTGGCTGTGTACTGGATGGTTTTGCTACTTCCTCTGTTCAAGGCTTCCCTCTGGACTCCATCACCTGCATCTCCCTGGACTCCTGCACCTCGCCTCCTCCCGGGTAACCGTCCGCCTCCTGAACCACCTCCTACACCATCGCAGCCATCTCATCTTCGTCTTCCCCTCTCTACGGCGCGAGAACGCGCCTTTTCCGGGAGGGGGCGATATGTTACATGTACACTCTGTTCTGGACTCTTTTGGACTTGTTGTTGTTCCATTTCCCACCACCAGTTAGTCACCATAGCAACTGATCACCTCATCATCACACCCAGCTGTTCCTTATCACCCTGCTTGTTAGCCCTTGTATATAAACCCTGTGTTTCTAGTCTTGTGTTGTCCGGTATTGTTTGTACCACGTTGGTGTATGTTTCTGTGGATTCCTGTTTCCTTCCAAGTAAAGACTTATTCTGACTCTATCTCCTCGTCGTGTGCTTAGTATACCGGCTTCCGTAACAGCGGCAGATGGTAAACAGTAATTATGTTCCATAAATAAGTAACACAATCCACCATAAAACGTGCAAGAAGTAAATAAGGAACTGCTTGAAGCAAGCTAGTGGTTTGCTGGACGCTAGACACTACTTCCGCATTTGTCCACCACGACACTGTTGTCATGTGGTTTCTACGTCAGTAAAGGCGGTAACAAAGGGTAACTGACGTCATTGACAGGCGACTGCACTGCCCCGTGTCACTGTTTAGAATGGGAATTTTCTCATGATTTAGAAGTAGTTGAAAACATTAGAGATATTGTTAGTAATCAGCTGGACAAAATATATAACACTAGCCTAGTGGTTTTTGGATATTTTACTGCAAAAATATTACATATTGTACCTTTAAATCCTGTAAATTTACAGCTAATGGTCAGTAAATTAATTGCTTGCGGTAAATTTACAGCATTTAACAGTAAAAAGGTTTGTTCCTGAGAAAAACGGAAATATTTCAAGACATTTTTCAGGTTTTTGTCCTTAAACCGATATTGTGTGTAATTATTTATTACACATCTCATCCCAGTCCTCTGTTGCTAATTCAAATCGTCATTTTAGAACACGTTATTACATCACAACTGAGAAATGTCACAGTGCTTTTTAATTGCAAAATTATTTTATTGATAAAGTTTCAGTGTATGTTTAAGTCTATGTGCGTCTGCACTATAACGTTATGTGTGTGCGTTTGTATGTGATAAAGAGCGGGAGAATGAGAGTATGCGTTCCACAGACAATAAAACAGAGAAAAGGTTTTTCATTTTTATCCTCTTGTTTGTTATATTTATTTGCTTGATCAATTTCTTTGTGGGGTTTGGTTCTTTTGCGGTTTTTAGGCTCTAAGGACCTTTGAAATAACTGAAATCGTTTGGCGAAGTGATATGGAACTGTAATGCGGTCAGATCCTCAAGATGCCTGGAACTACTTGGACCTGCCTTGAACAGCTGTAGTAGGCCTAAAATGAGGTAATATTGCAAAAGTGGTTTGATTTTCTTTTATAGGAGCCCTTGAATTGATTTACATATTCTGATTTAGTAAGATCAGAGTTATGAACATTTGCAAACTTTATGCACACATGTAACACCCATAGCTTACAGACAATCAATCAATCACATAATTATTCACTCTTCTGTGGTTACCTGGAAAACACAGAATCACACAATCTTTTACACACCCCTGCTTTCGTTAAGATGATATTTTGTCTAGTTTTTTTCTACTGTAATAAACATACACCCTCTTTTATGTAGTTTACAAATTTCTAATTGTTTAAAAAACATACAACTAAACAGTTCATTTTCTGTTCAATTTAAAAGTGTGTGCAGTGTTAATAATAACTATCTTTTTCCATGTGCAATATATATAGTCACTAACATTTTCTTAATATGTTTTCTTCTCAGACCTGGGCGTGTTGACCAGTTTCATCAGACCTCTTTCCAGATCTATTCAAAGTTGGTGTAATGTAATCTTTTCTAAAGGTTAAAGGATTAGTCCACTTTCAAATAAATTTTTCCTGATAATTTACTCACCCCCATGTCATCCAAGATGTTCATGTCTTTCTTTCTTCAGTCGAAAAGAAATTAAGGTTTTTGATGAAAACATTCCAGGATTATTCTCCTTATAGTGGACTTCAATGGCCTCCAAACGGTTGAAGATCAAAATTACAGTTTCAGTGCAGCTTCAAAGGGCTTTAAACGAAACCAGACGAGGAATAAGGGTCTTATCTAGAGAAACCATTGGTCATTTTCTAAAAAAATACAACTGTATATGCTTTATAAACACAAATGATCACCTTCCAAGTGCTTCTGCCAAAAGCACACTTTTGTATTCTCCAAGAAGCTTACGATCTATGTTTTACGCCTTCCCTATTCTACTTACGGAAAAAATTTAACTGGCGCTGCGTTCGTTCCGTAAGTTAAATAGGGAAGGCCTAGGACATACAGCGTAAGCTTTTTGGAGAATACGAAAGTGCGCTTTGGGTGGAACCTCTTGAAAGGCGATAATTTGTGTTTATAAAGCATATATAGTTGTATTTTTTTTAGAAAATGACAGATCGTTTCGCTAGATAAGACCCTTATTCCTCGACTCGAATCGTTTAAAGCCCTTTGAAGTTGCACTTAAACTGTGATTTTGACCATCAACCGTTTGGGCTCCATTGAAGTCCACTATAAGGAGAAAAATCCTGGAATGTTTTCATCAAAAACCTTAATTTCTTTTCAACTGAAAAAAGAAAGACATGAACATCTTGGATGACATGGGGGTGAGTAAATTATCAGGAAAATTTACTTGAAAGTGAACTAATCCTTTAATTTACAGTTTCTCTCATTGGACTGTACAATTTACACTTTTCTCTTTGACATTGTTTTTTTGCAGTTTGGTTTCAAAAATAAATATTCTCATTATTTACTTACCCTGATTCCATCCAATGGTGTGTATGACTTTCTTTATCAGAACACAAATGCATATTTTTAATCTGGAGAAAATTCAAGCTTTGTAGGATGCATACAATGCAAGAAAATGGCTTCCACCATTGTGATTTAAAGAAACAAATCGATAAGTAAAACATTCTCTTTAAACAAACTTTAAACTAGTGCTTCTCACCAGGGCACTGATACTGATTCTGAAAATGTTTGTGTTCTGCTGAAGAAAGACAGTTGTGGGATTGCATCAGGGTAAATGAAAAATGATAATTAAATTTTTGAACAAATTCTAAAATATTTGTGTTGGTTAAAGCAAGTGCTATTTTCCCTTTTCTTAAACGGTTAGTTCACCCCAAAATAAAATTTCTGTCATTAATTACACACCCTCATGTCGTTCCACACCCGTAAGACCTTTGTTAATCTTCAGAACACAAATTATAATCTTTTTACTGACAGAATGCGGTCAAATTTTCATTCATTGACTGCCTTTGTTACTACCACTTTGACACTTCAAAAACTTTATAAAGAAATCGGAAAACTAATCCATATGAGCATACCAATCACTTGTTATGATGAAAAGATTTAATTTAGGCTTTTACTTGCACGTAAACATTGATCAGAGAACATATAAGCAGAAGCTCAACCTAACCTGCTTCGAGAATAAACCTCATTGGTTACTCAGCACATTGGAGCTTCCAGAAGAGGTTTGTTCTTGTGCGTTATTCAAGTTATGTTGAGCATCTGCTTATGTTTGCTGATCAAAGTTTACGTGCGAGTAAAAGCCTAAATTAAATCTTTTCATCATAACAAGCAATCAAGTCTCTTCAGAAATTTTGGTCCAAACCGCTCGATTCATATGGATTATTTTTCCGATCTCTTTATGAAGGTTTTGAAGCATCAAAGTGGTAGTTACAAAGGCAGTCAATGGATGGAAATCTGACAGCTTCTGTAATCAAAAAGATCTTAATTTGTGTTCTGAAGATGAATGAAAGCCTTACGGGTTTGGAACAACATGAGGGTGAGTACTTAATGCCAGAATTTTAATTTTGTGGTGAACTAACCCTTTAACTTATTGTTTGTATTTATGCTGATAATCAGTTTGGGTCAGTTTCAGCTAATTTGTCAATGCCTATTTTTTTGCCTGTTTTAATAAATAGCAAATGATGCACCACAATCTATTTCTTCTTTATTTATTTTCTCTCCATCCAGTGAAAAATAGTTTGACATGTCTGTTTGCAGTATATACTAGAGATTTGTTAATTTTGTATTGTTTATGTATTGTTTTAATTTTTCTATATTGTAGAATTATAGCTGTAAGCATTGCTGCAAGTACAATGTAAAACAGTGTTGAAACCGAAAAATTACAGTAAATGGCTGGAACCACAGCTGCCAGTATTTTACTGTGAAATTACAACGCAGCTGTAAAATGTAAAAAACAGTGTATTTATTGGAAACAAAATAAATGGTGATTTAACAGGAAAATAATGGTAACTGCTGCCAGTTGTTTCCTGTTTTTTCTGTGATTCACAGTAAATTCCTGTTGAAAAACATTACGGGGAGTGCACTGTAAAAAAACATTACAGGAATTAACTGTTAAAATAACAGGAAAATAATGGTAACCCTGCTGCCAGTAATTTCCTGTTATTTAACAGGGAAATAATTAAGTGTAAGGTATTTTAAAGGGGATAATAAGGTAATTTGGGTATTTTAAATTACATTAACTTGAAATGTCTACTCTAAGAAAAGTCCATAAAAATAGGACAAAATACTGTGTGTGTCACAATCATGTTGCTTAGGGTACGTTTACACGGTAACACCGTAGGCAACTAAAAACATGTTCTGTCATGTTCTGTTCAGTTTTCACTTCCTCTGTATTTGCCTGAATTCTTGTTCACTGTTTTTGTAAGATTATTTTTAAATCCGTTTATTGTTGTGCCTCATTCTCAGTTTGTCTTTTTCACTCACTGATGCATAGGCCTATGGGAAAAGAGTCATGAACATGAAGCCAATCCGTTCACAAAACCTTCTCCCAATCTTACTTCTGTATATGGCTTTTATACATGTTCAAGGGGGGTGTAGCAACTGTCCAATGAGAATATACTTTCATGATATAGGAATGTGGTACATATAGAAAAACAAGTCTAAATATGTTCAACTTCCGGTCAAGAAACCATTCTTCCCTGAGCAGCCTTGGCCCTCTTTCCTAGACCAAACACACACACATAACATAGTGTACATTAAAAACAGATGCGTGATGAAGCAATGACACTATTCTCCATTCTACCTTTGCAGCCTTAAAGACCAGGAGAGAAAACAGGGAGAAACAGGGAAAGAAAAGTCAGGCTGATAAGATTATCTTACAATCCCCATTTGAACACTTAATCACTTTCCTTTACCTTCAATTAACATTTCCCTATATAAAATGATCAATTAATCACAGCGTGACTTTTTCCTCACAACACTTAATCACTTTTAAAATGTTAACAATCACAATGTATTTCATACACCTGTCACAGAATTAGCTTGAGGGAATTCTGCAGATGGAATTCATCATGACATTCTGAAAAGGAAGAGTTAGGTGTGCGCTGCGCAGGTGTGGCACTACCACAACAACATTATTAACAACAACAACGGGTTTGAGATTTCTTAATATCTAATTGATCAAATAACCTTTTAGACCTAGGCATGCCACAGTTAGAAGAACCAATTCTAATTTCTTAAATGCAATTTTTTCATTCATTTGTCTAATATTACTTCATCTTCATCATCAATTTGGTGTTGCTCATGAGCTGCTCTAAAAAAAGTTTAGAGATCTCCACATATTCTTGAATCCATGGCCAAACCACTAACATCATGTAATCATAATCCCTGTTAATGACAGCATCTGTAATTTCATGAGTTAGGAATTTTGGAATTATTATTTAAATTTATCCCTAAAAATATAAATTAACCAAGATGGGGTGGCCGATATCATGGCTTTACCATTCAAATTTGTGCTTATCAGCTTTATAGGAAGCTCTGGCTTGCGAGCAGAGTCTACACTCTCTCTCTCTACACTTCACAGCATCACCAATGATCTAATTTAACAGTTCACCCCTGGATGGTATGGAATCTCTCCTCACTATACTAAGTCCAGTCCAAATTTTAGCTGATTTTTGAATCAGATCAAACACTTAGCTTAATTTAATAAGGTTGGACTGGTGCCTATCAAAAGAAAGCAGAGAGTTGTTAGTTGATCAGAACATAAAGAACTGCTATGAGACCAGTAAATAAGTTACAAATCGATGTGACAAATAAAAATTTGAGACGGTCTCTGTAGTGCTCATAGGCATTGTTCTCAGGACCTTGCGCAACGTCCCCTAAAAGTTCTCAAAAGGTGATGAAAATTCTGAACCTTTACAGAACATTCGGGACGTTCCTAAAATGTCCTCTTTTGGTAATGAAAGTGCTGCAGTTTAAGGTTCCTTATATGACTTTAGGGGGACGTTCTCTTTTGGTTATTTTATGGTCAAAAAAAGAATGTTACAAAGAGGACATTTAGGACATTAACAGAACGTTCCCACATGGTCCTCTGTTGGTCATTTAATAACGTTCCCGATTTGAGTTTAGGGGAACGTTCTATTTTGGTTATTTTATGGTCATGCAAGAACGTTACAAAGAGGACATTTGGGAAGTTAACAGAACGTCCTATAGTAATAGTCCCCTAAACATTCCCAGAACGTCCTGAATGTTCCCTGAAGGTCCACCAAATAACGTTCCCCAAACCTTAAAAGAACTCCACATCGTGACCGTCTCTGAACGTTCTGGGAACGTTTCTAGGTGACAGGTTGTCCCGCTAAAAAATGTACGTTCCCAGAACATTCTCAGAATGTCCACTGGTATTAAGGACGTTGTCTAGTAACGTTCCCAGAACGTTCAGAGATGGTCACGATGTGGAGTTCTTTTAAGGTTTGGGGAACGTTATTTGGGACCTTCAGGGAACATTCAGGACGTTCTGGGAATGTTTAGGGGACTATTACTATAGGACGTTCTGTTAACTTCCCAAATGTCCTCTTTGTAATGTTCTCGCGCGACCATAAAATAACCAAAAGAGAACGCCCCCCCTAAAGTCATATAAGGAACCTTAAACTGCATCACTTTCATTACCAAAAGAGGACATTTTAGGTACGTCCCGAATGTTCTGTAAAGGTTCAGATTTTTCATCACCTTTTGAGAACTTTTAGGGGACGTTGCGCAAGGTCCTGAGAACATTGCCTTCTACGTGGGGACTTTCTATCTATTCCCTCTCTGAAGGTCTGAAGGATGCAGTTGTGTCTCTCTCTTCTCAGGGCAGCTTGTTGCATGTCTTTTCTCCAAGTGCAGCCCCTCTGAGATACAGTATCAGTTTTCTCTTTCAGGGGTGGAGCGGCCGGTCCATCCACTTCTTCTCTCTCTGCAGCCGTTTGCCGTCTTCTTCTTTCTCCCTCGTTAAATGCACAGCATAGTTGTTCTTTATTTTGGCAACATCCCAGAAGCCATGGTCTGCTTTCTAAAAAAAGAACACTCAAGAGAGAGCCGCATGTAAATTATGAAAACACAATTGTATATGAGCAATCTGATTTTAGTTTCAATCACCTCTTTCAAATGTCTCTTAATTTTATCATCTGGTTGACAATAGCAGTTCCTCATTTTTATTTTAAAAAGCAAGTTCTTCTTTGCAGAATACAGAAAAGAGCAGTAAGCTACACTGAATTATGTCTGAGGTCACTACAATTAAATAATCCTAACAAATGCATCAGCATAATATATTCTGTTATAAAGTCAGACTTCAATCTCAATCTAGTAATAGTAAATAAAAGTTGGCAACCATCAAAATTATTTTCTCTTTTTTTGTTGAGCTCAAAACATCCAATTAAATTAGTCACCCACTCTTGATCTCATTCAGCACAATGCAGAAGTTATTCTTCACATAACAAAATCTCTGCCATAGATCAAATTTCATACTGTCTCCCAAGGATAACTAGTACAAATTACAGACATCTTTAAATAACAGGATTATACTATATATTTGACAACTTTCATTTAATATTGTCCTATTTATTTGTTTCTCTATTTAACTCTAGAAGTTATTTTATTTAAAGTATGGTCTTTAACTTATATCTAAGACGAGACTCATAAATCAAAATCTCATAAATCTATCCAGCCAAATTATTCAAATAAATCTCCCATTGTCATACATCTAATATGCAGAATTTTGATATTTGACTCCTGATTCAATTCACCATGGATTTCATATACAACTGCTTTTAAGATCAGCAGCCCTTCGATCTAACACAGCAGAGACAGAACAGGATCTGCTTCATAACTTCACTGAATCAAAGTGAACTTAAATTACAATAATCTGCTTATTTATAGCTCTAATGTTCTGTCTCCTGTCCAGATCGATTTTGTAGGCAATTTAAAAAGTTTTAATTTAGCAGTTTAAGTTTTAATACCTTGCAAGGACTTCACAATACCAATTCATTAAAATCATTAAAAATTCATTCAGTTGTGAAAAAGGACAGAGATATCCTAAGGAATAGGAAAATAATTAATCTCTTCACACATATAATCATCTATTCCTTCTTCCCACGCTCAAAAATCGTGAGGATAACACCAATGACAAAAAGGGTGATCAATCCTCTTTTTGTCCTTCCTGTATTTATTCAAATACGAGGGTACCGATTTTACCAAATACGGCAAAAATCACGGCACGAAAATTTAAAGGAGCTGTATGTAAGAAATCTATTTCAATTAATCATAAAATGGCCCTGATGTGTCACTAGACATTAAGAAATCATGTTCATTTCAAATACTTATATCACTGACAAAAGTAGTCCGGCCAGGATATTGTCATTTAAAAAGTGGACTTGCAGCCCTCAACTGATGTTGATGTTGTAATTTTGTGTTTTGGCCTGACGCGCCTCCCTCCACCTATCTACCAATCACGAAGTCAGTAGTGTTTCGGGATCCGTGTTGCCAGCTTTGCTGTAACCTACCCTAACTCCACTCGGATAAAAATGTCTAATGCTACTAAATCAAAAAGACCTCGTTATAATTCAGAAATTCGTGGTGACAAAGTCCGAAATAAAAACCAGAATTTGTATTGGAGATGCTTTTGAAAGATGGAGACGGCTGAAAACGGAGAAGAATTTGAACACAGACGCCAACGTTGTTAATTTTCTCCTGGACAGGTAAGATTCATCTATGCTTGGCTAACTTGTACTTGATGTCAATGGACATTTCATATATTCGTGACAGTCGAACAAAGTTAAGCATGTTTGTGAAAAGTAACATAACGTTAGCTCACATGGACGTATGCTCTGTCATTATGCTGAGACGCTGAGGAAAACAACATTAGGACGCCCATTATGGCAATTTGAAACGTAATTGAGACAGTAGCCTAATGTTACCTCAGTAAAAATGATTCGTCATTTGTTCTTCACGTTACAAGTTACCAGTTACCGTTCTGTCTGTCACGTACGAGCATAAATCTTTACGATTATACTGTCACATACGAGCATACATCTTTACGATTATACTGTCACATACGAGCATAAATCTTTACGATTATACTGTCACATACGAGCGTACATCTTTACGATTATATTTAACTAATGAAAATTAGTAAATTTTTTAATACATAATTACTTATCAAAATCTCTCTCATGAAGCATAAACAGAATTAACAGAAAAAAAAACTTACTGTGTACGTCTGTTCGTCACTTGCCATTGGAAGCTCATTGAAGCAGCCTACGTTTCTGCTGAATCCTGCAGCTCATCTGGCAACCTCGAGTCAGGGGGTAGGGGGAGGGGATACACCGTTCTACAGTATTTTTATAGTGATTGCAGTACCAGTTTAGGCCACAATCCTACATACGGCTCCTTTAAGGATCAATTTCTCAACAGACAGTAAGATGCACTTAAGCATTTATTTCTTACCTGCCTGGAGACATCCCTGACGAGCCCCCAAAACTGTAAGATTACTTTATTCTCCGTTTATTGTCCCTAGTCATGCCTCATTCTCAGTGTGTCTTTTTCACTCACTGAATGCATAGGCCTATGGGAAAAGAGTCATGAACATGAGGCCAATCCGTTCACAAAACCTTCTCCCAATCTTACTTCTGTACATGGCTTTTATACATGGTCAAGGGGTGGTGTAGCAACTGTCCAATGAGAATATACTTTCATGATATAGGAATGTGGTAGCCTACATATAGAAAAACAAGTGTAAATATGGTCAAATGTATTTAAACCTTCAGTTTCCTTTTCATGTTTTACCCACTGAATTACACATTACTAGGGCTGGGACAATACATTGAATCTCGATTCGCGATACAATGATTCTGGATCGATTATGATATTTTCTCTCTCAAATCGATTCTGAGCTTAGTTCGCTTCAACCTTTTTTAACTTTCTGAATGATTATTTTAGGTTTAAGTGGTACGTGTAAAGGAACTGGAAGGAAGCAGAGTACATGTGTTTCCAAAGCACGTGGTGTCAGCTGCTGTTAAAAACTAATCTCAGAATCGATTCGAGAGAGAATCGCAATACATCGGAAAATATCAGAATGAAAAACAGACACTGAAATAAAAAATCTGTCAGAAAATGAAAAAGGTACTCGCAATTATCTGCTGGGACATTATCTGTTAAGTTTATAGACGTTTCCTTTAAACCTAAAACACAACACAATGTAATGTGTAGGGCTGGGACAATAATGTGACAAAGTAAAATAATAATAATAATAAAACTAATTGTAATGCAAAACGAAAAACACATGAGACTAATAACTTATGATAACTTGGTGATAACATATTCACACTGATTTTACTTTTTTTTTTGTCCCTGAATGAAGTTTACCCCTTTTCCTTATTTTCTTTCCACTGAAGAAAAAGCGTATAGTTTGCATTTCTGTAATCAAAACAATATTTGCTGAGATACATCCTTTGTGACAACTTCCCCATGTGACTCCCCTATACACTTCCTTAAACATTTTTTATAACCTTTGGTATAGGCTACTTGTTTTGTGTTAAAGTGTCTTTTATAGACAAAGTCCAATCCAAATAATCCAACACTCCCTGCAAAGATACATGAAGTAGAAAATGCCTCTGAAAACACTGACCTGCAAACATGCCCCTGCGGGGCCCATGCTGGCTTTTTGCGGGCACAGTGGGCTAGGGCCAGTCCACACCAAACCTAAACAGGCCCACGATGCGGGCTTGCCCAGACGAGGCCCACAGCTTTGGGCTCATTGCGGGCTCTCTGTGAGCGGCCCACACTAGCGAACTGCTCACATTAAGCCAATGATGGCCCAGTGTGGGCCAGCCTGTTCGGGCCCAGAGCAACTTTTGTACCTTTGGGCCCATGCAGGTTTTGTGTAAGCAGCCCTCTTTCGTTTCCCATGCTCTGTTTGGCTGTATTTTTATACAGCATTTTCTGTTTTCTTAAATTATACAAATGTATGTAGAATTACAAAAATAATCTGTAATTACAATAACAAAACAGTTAGGTGATAAAATGGTCAATTGACTGGCAGTAAAGTAAAATCTCCTTATTTAAATAAGATGAAAACAGTGTCACATGACCAGCAGCAACAGAACATTAAACGCTAACAGATCTGTCTAAATCTCAGCATCTTTACTTATTACAATCCAGTTTGACTATTTCTTTCATACAAAACTTTTAGGCGTTGATGTTTTATTGAAAATAGTAAATTTTGAAGTCACCGTTATGGAGGTGAGCGTTTGCTTTAATTGGACTCTTGACCCTTTACTTTTTAGCATCAGTTGTTCTCTGACTGTTACAACTAAGTGTTTCTAAAGCACATTTGTTTGAGCAAAAATTGCAAAAGAAATTCCGGTTAGATGAAGTTGATTTTTTATTGATGATTCAAACATCATGCAGGGGTCAGAAACAAAGGGTTTTACATTTTACAGATTATGATTTAGGGAATATTTGAGTGGCAGATGCCCATATCAGTCATTGACCATTTCTTTTTTTAACGATCATGAACCATTATTTTCATTAGTGGTAAATGTGTGGCACCCTGTGCTGCTAGATTTATTGTTGTAGATTAATAGTGCGGGCCCTGTGAGGGCTGCCCGTGCAGGGTCAGCGCTAATGGGCCAATGTTTTACCAATAAGCAAATTCTAAGAGGCCCTGCGCTAGCAGCCTGTTGGGCGCCCTTACGCCAGCCCTAAGTGGGCCCGGAAAGGGCCAGTACAGGTTTGTTTGCAGGGGAAGTAGCTATTTGTTATTCTAGTACATTGTGTTTTGACCCAGATGAACTGCAACGTTCCTACTCCAGCCACTCCTACTCCCCTAGCTGAGCACAGATGGAGCATTAAAATTCTACTTTGGGTGGGTGGCGATGCTTCCTTAAGTCTGTCATATGTGCAAAAATGGAAGAACAAACACGCTCCAGGTTACAAATAGCAAAAAAGAATTAAAGAAAAAAAAATGCATTTATGATTTAACCAATTAGCGATGGTTTATAGTTTTAAAAGTTTAAAATCTTGTGCACACATTGTTTCACTTCAGAAGCCATTGATTCATCCACTGGGGTCACCTGGATTACCATTGTTTTCGCTTTGTGTTACAAAGATGGATCGTTTTTCTAAAAATCTTTGTTTGTGATCTTCTGACGAAAGAAAGTCATACACCTGGAATGTCATGCTGATGAGTGAAAGCAACGATGCTTGAATTGCAAGAGTTACGGTTTACAGGCCTGTTCTGAATACCAAAAAATTGAGCCAAGTTCCTGTCTAGAGATATGATTATGCCTGTGCTACAATTGTCAATCATAACATACCTCACAACACTGGTTTTTCAACACCTGTTGTGACATGTTGTCACAAGTTCAAAAAACAGAAAAGGCATGGACGTTAAACACTCATCTCTCTTCTAATAATATTAGTTTCATTACCACATTGATCAAATTACAGTTTTTTTTTATTCGCTTTGGTAATATTTTCACAATTATGTTCATTTTCAAAACTCATAAATCCATATAATCACACTTGTAACACACAGCTAGTTCTTCTTTCAAAACCTGATCTCATTCATTACAGTTATACATAGTTTCAGTCCACATAAACATTGTTTCAAAACAAAAGATTATTGTATATGTAATGAGAACATTTGGTTTACAGTTTTTCAACTGCTTACACACGTTTTCAAAACTTGTCTTTTTTTTGTCTCAAAACTTTAACCACAAATCCAAGAATTGCACACACAAAATGCAAAATGCCTCGCATCTCTTGCAAAATGAAGCACTGCGATCAAAATATCACAAACACATCTCAAAAGCAAACATTTGTCTTCCATTGTTAACACCTTTGCCAAAATATTCTATTTTTGTAAATATCAAATACACACAGTTATTAAAAACCTAAAGCTCTACTTTCATGAGCTCCTATGTACATTTCTGTACAAGATAAAAAATTAATTGGCAGAGAGATGTAGAAAAATTTGTGGTAAACATGAAAGCAAGATTGAAACCAAACAATTTTTTTTTTTTTTTTTAACTGTAAGCATTTGTGGTTGTGAATAAAGTATTATACACAGTACAAAAGAAAAAAAGAATACATCAACCATGTGTAGTTGGAGAGAAACAATTTTTGTGTTTGAAAAAGGAAATCAAGATACTTCCTGTTAGATTTTTATGTGTTACATTGAAATTTGTGTGTTGTGTTTTTCAAAAAGTATTTTATGAAATTGAAAACCAAGTTGAAGGCCGAGAACTAGTGCATGGTTCTGCGGATTTGGTGTGTGGTTCTGCTGTTTGAGTGTCAGGTTTCAGAAATTGTGTGATATGTAAGGATTTTGTGTGTAAGCAGTTGAAAAAAACTGTAACAATCAGTTCATTCAAAAGAAACAAACATTGCAAAATACATGCTTCAAATCACCTTCTTTGCTGAAATAAATACATTAGTAAAGGCTACAGATGGCGCGTTAAAAATGCTTACTTGTAATGCTTGTATATAATCTGTAATGGTTTTTTTAATAGTATCTATCCAGTGTGTTATCATAAGGTCTGAATGTTCTCACTGTACCGTGACTGAATCTATACTGTAGTTAACCTTTTCAGATGAAGGCAGAGTTACAGTAATGTGGCAGTCTCTACTATGGGCATACCTCTATTTACAGTATCACATGGCATACTGTTATATAAAATGCTGTATTTGATGCCATCTATCTCCTTCTTCTGATGTATCTCTGAATCTGATGTTACACAGTCATTGACTGTTTCCTCTCCCTTGTACTCTATACTGCTCTATGTTCACAATTTTCACAAACACGCATGTGCACATTTTGAACACAGTGGTTACCATCTAAGATAAATCGCTTATAATTTTAAAAGAATTCATTGCATTTGGTTATACATATCGAAAATCGCAAAGTTCTAGAAACTATATCAATAGAACCTCTATGGAAATCTATAGAAATGATTCATTGATTAAAGGTGCAATATGTAAGAATTCTGCAGTAAAATATCCAAAAACCACTAGGCCAGTGTTATATATTTTGTTCACTTGAGTACTTACAATATCCCAAATGTTTCCAACTATTTGTAAATCATGAGAAAATTGCAATTTTAACCAAGACTCCGGGACGTGTGAGGAGCCTCCTATCAATTGCGTCATACCGTGTTTCCCTCGTTATTAAAGTTTTTATTTTGTAGAAACCATGGAAACACCAAAGACGCTTTAATATATTACATGTTTTAATAGACAAGGGAACAACTGTTTGGTTACATTTATAGACAGAAAACTAATTATTGTTATATAGCTCAACACGTTTAGTCTTATTGTTTAAATCTAATTTTCTTGATATTTTTTTTTTTTTTTTGCCAGTACCATGCTTTGCTTTGTGAAGTAGCTAACATAGCATAATCAGATACAGCTTTTTACAGAAGTTTCTCCATCATACAATACGTTTTAAAATTAATTGCATGCCATTTATCAACACAAGCCATCCAGCATTTAATGTGATATTATAAAGTTTACTGCAGTGTGCAACAAGTGTCTCACAGCAGCCACCGAGTGAACGCACAGAGTAATGTTATAACATCATTTTCAACACTCTCAAATGTATCTAATATGATAAACAGAGCTGTGTTACCTCATACTTGTGACCGGAAAAGCAGAAGCGGCGGCGGCGACGGTGGCATAATAAAAGTTCCGCTGTTCGTGGCGTGTTGCGCAGTCGCTCCAGCGGCCTCGTTCAGCTTCCAAAACACTCTGTCCTGCTCTGCTTCATACTACAGTAACGTTAAGTCCTATCCCGAGTCCTATCGTGATTATTTCCACCGGCTGTTTCACATGTCCCAAGATTCCGCGCTCAAACTTGGCGTCATCAAGCTACGCCTTTGTTTTGAATAGGCCTCTAGCGACCTCTAGCAGACAGAAAATTTTACCTTTAATCACTGAGATAAATTTTAATAATAGACTAAATATATTAAACTGAATGAGATACAAATTTGATAAACAACATGACATTATTATGTGGAATACAAATTAAGTTTTGAAGAATGTTCACACTACTGTTTCATCCACTGAAAATAACCAGGGGCATATAATGCTCTGTAAGTATTTTGTGTATTTTTTTCTCTGTTTCTTTCTGATCTTCTTTTGGTTTAGGGGAATAATGTCACCTTGTTTTAAAATTTTGTGCAATTTTT
This sequence comes from Anabarilius grahami, assembly GCA_003731715.1. Taxonomy (NCBI): domain Eukaryota; kingdom Metazoa; phylum Chordata; class Actinopteri; order Cypriniformes; family Xenocyprididae; genus Anabarilius; species Anabarilius grahami. The sequence goes on along the minus strand of RJVU01073043.1, from coordinate 1,434,982 downwards.
GTGAATGCTTATTTTGCTTTACATGTACTTGTGTAGTCACTGATGGAAGTTGGTAAGTAGTAGTAAAATGGTGGATCTTAAAGGGTTTTTTTTTATTATTGGATTTGATTTTAGTTAAACCTGTTATTGAAAGTTCTACTCTGATAGCCTCTAACAGCAAGTTCAGTTTGTGGGTTTATATATATATATATAAACATATATCTTAATATATCATATATCTTAAGGACGTCAATGTGCCACCATATTACAACATAACGCCTTCTTTGCATGACTTCAAATTTCTAATTGTATAGTGAGGTATCTTGTTATGGTTGGTTATGCCTTTCCCTTGAGTCACATTCCAAGAAAATGTGAGAAAGACAACTTGTTCCTTTACATGAGTTTCAGCAAAACATGTTTGAACATTTACAGCCAAGAAAATCATTAAATAGTGTCATTCTTTTGAATTCTCTAATTCCAGTTCAGTCTCACTTCATTGCCAGCACAGATCTAGGGTTACTAATAAACCTGTGTAGACATGTAGACCTTGAAAAAGCTTCAATAGTGCAATTGAAAGCGCAATTAATGGGACGTTGCTTGTGTCAGTAGTGGGGTCTAAATGTTTCACAGCACTGGTGAGAATTATTTATTTGCATTCTTTTTATATAGTTAATTTTATATTATCAGCATGAAAAGTTTCATTTTAAAATGCATGCATTAGTGCATTATTAGTTATTATACGGCGCTCCAGAATACTTGTTCTGATTGGTTCCAAGGTCTGTTGTGGGGTACTGCAGTGATGACATTTTTAGGCATCAGGAAAGTCAACCTCACACTGGTTTCATAAAAAAACAAAACAAAAAAAACAATAGGATTTTTCCATTGGCTTTTGGATTATTGAAGAAAATAAGATATGTGATGACCAACAAAAGTTTTATACGTTTTGTTCATCATGATAATCTTTATTTTGAAGCCTCATAGTTATAAATTTCTGGGTGAAAGTTTGCCCATTTCTAAATATTTACCTTCCTCTTTCTCAGAAATGACGCAAGTGGTGAGACTGGATTCATCCATACTAATTAACCCATGAGCAATTTCACTATAAAGAACCTTTTGTATAATGGATGGTTTCTAAATGTCAACCAGATGCCAATAAAGAACCTTTATTTTTATAGTGTGTAGAGTACTCCAAAATTGTGTCAAAAGCCATGTGGATTCTTGTTTGTTCAGCAGTTCTGAGCTGAATGAGACTCCACAGTGGACCAGGGAATAAATTCCATAACTCAACAGATTTATTTTTCTCTTGGTTCTCTCTCAAATTCAAATTCAAATTCAAATGAGCTTTATTGGCATTACAAATTGTACATTGTATTGCCAAAGCATTTATATAAGCAGGAAAAATAAAAAATGAACAAAGTAGAACAAATTGTGTGATGAACAAGTGAAGAAAAACAGAAAAAAGCACATTGTATGTTCTCTCTCACACCCAACACAAACTTATGCGAATCCTCCCTTTCTACTGTTTTCTCTGAACTTGCAGGAAAACACTCCAATTATGTCTATATATCTTGTTGAATCCCCTAAGCACCTGACCTAAGTTAAACTAAGTGTAGCGTCTTCTAATCGACACTTACGAACTAGTGCATCTACTGGCGACAACTTGCTTTGAGTTAGAATTTAACCTCTAGCGCGTCTACTGGTGACAACTTGGACAATGTCTCGCCCCCAATGAACATTAAGATCTTGGTCATGAAACCCCAGAACAAATTTTTTGAGCTGTGAACAGATATGTATAGGCTGCACATCATTGAAAACACTAAAGGTACTCATTAATTTTATTTAAAAGTTGAAATGAGTTATTTTTGCATTTTTCAGAGCGATTTCTGTCTTCCGGTTTGAAAAGCAAAGTCGGAGCAACGTCACAAAATCTGACATCATCGTGTACTACCGGCAAGATCCGGAGTGCTGGTTGGCTCCAAGTATGGGCTGGTCGAACATGCTGACGTCAACAGTTTCTGCATTTATTCATGACGAAAAGCTCATTCAATCCGATCACTGCGCTGTAGTATGCATAAGATTATAATTGCGGTATTATGCATGAGGAAGTATCACTTCTCTCGCCTCTGTCTCTTGTCGTTCAGAGACATATCGTTGGTGCTCCTTTCCTCAGTGCTACAACACAATGTGTTTTCCTGTGACGCGACCAGAGCAGAGGTTTGGGTGCATGTGGTTTGTTTTGCTGTAATCTACCAGTACAAATGGAAAATATGTTCGCGTGAGATCGCATTACAGTGGAGAATTCAAATGTCACAAAAGTGCGGCTCATTCACCTCTGCCTGCTCTGCGTTCGGACTCGCGAGCTGTATGTAGGCCTATGTTTCCCTCAGCACAGCAGCACATGAGTGTTGTTTGTATTTTGCCCACGATGCGGTCAGAGCTGGAGTTTGAATACGGACACATCAAAAATACAATTGTTATGATATACACGTGGAGCACGCATATGATCGCACCTCCTGATATTGCTGAGTTAGATGCGCTCCTGGGTCAACATATTTTGTTGATCCTGGAACAACATTCTAGTCTGAAAATTTAGTCTTAACCCTATTCCTACCCCTAAACCTAACCCTACCCATAAGTTATCCCAAAAATCAGAGGGAAATGATAGATGATTAACACTGATGTAGAAGCACCAATTCATGATTTTAAGCCTAAACTTGACATAATCTGCAAACTTGTCCCTCAAATCTGATTGGTTGATTTGAATGTTGTTCCAGGATCAACAAAAATGTTGACCCAGGAACATGTTGAACTCAGGGATATCAGGTTATGCCGCATATGATCGGTTTCAGCGCGGAGCTCCGCTTTGTGTTTAACAAAGCCACTAGCCATGTGGCTCATAGCTCATACAGAATAAAGTATCTGTGTTTAAAGTTTTTATAGACATATTTCACATATTCTCCTGCACCAAACATGAACCAGCACGGTGTATGCACACACATTTCATCAAGTCTTCTTCAAATGAATTATATGTGCAAACTGGACACTGATACAGTGGTGTAGTCTGAATCTGAACACGATGACATGATTATTCTAATAGACAAAAGACTGATTTAGATCGAAAATTCAAAGAAAAATGGACAAAAAATAAACTGTCTGTATTCTTTCTGTGTTAAACTGTTTTGTTTATCATGAGACTGCAGTGCTCATAAACGTAATCAAAGTAGCCTATTATTAGCCCTTTTAAATATTCTTTCGCATTTCTCCCTTATGCCTGGGAGTTTGTCATTTTCTCCGTGTTTATATATTAATATTCATTATTCTGTATAATGAGTGTGTTCTATGTCTGTGCCTCATTGGTTGTTCTCTCCCCTCTTCCCCCCCTCTACACTCCCACTTTTCCAGAGCTTTACACACCCATTTTAACAGAGTTTTTGAGCTTTGAGGTGTGAACGACCAGGGTAAAACGGGGTTTTCATGACCCTTTAAGGTCTTTAGTGTTCCACTGTCCTGCTGCATCAGTAGTCAGACAGACTCCTGGCAATGCCTTCAATATGCTTTAAACACAGACGGGAGGATCTCGGACCAATTTCAGAGAAAATACCCAGACAAAGAGAGTAAAACAGTTTTTATTAAAAAAAGAACATGGTAAAGGTGACATGTAGAACCAATCAAGTTGAAGGAAAATGATGTAATGAATCATACAGTATGTATAATTCTTTGTATTATCTTTGTATTGTAGGAGCAAATCTGGATATCTCAGTCATGAGGTTGGACATACATAACAAAACTGGACATCTGTCTAGTTTTATTTCTTCTTTTTTCTATTTTCAGACACACAGTAATTCTGGCCCAAGTGTTAGAGACATTCAGTATTCAAAAGCATATATAAATGTTATCCCATAAGGAAAAGAAATGTTAGTTATGATTAATTAAAAATTAAAGTTAAAGTTAAAATTAAATTTTCTTCCACAGTCATCATTTCACACTTTTACAGTTAGTCATCATTTTATTGGGAGAATTTTCCCCCTAAATATATTTAATGGATCCATAAATTATTAACAATAATACAAATAATAATCTCATAAATCAGAGTGCAAAATGCCCATGCAAAACATGCAGAACATTTAGTAAAACGTACAAATTCATATTCATATTTTTCTTCGAACAGCTAATAAATGAAGAAAAATTGCTATTGTCTCCAACGAAACATGAAAACTCAAAAACATTATTTTTTTCGTTGTGATTTATATAGGTAGGTGAATTATGAAATGAGCATTTTTCCTGTTCTTTCCTCTCTGGCTCTCTGTCACCTCCTCTCTAGTCATATATTCCCCACCTCTGCATTTCAATGGTAACCCCTCACCTCATCTATCACTAAAAGCTTTGACTATGCGCTCTTATGAACTACAAAACATACAAGCTGATCACACACACAGAAACAAACCATTTTATGAATAGTTATAAATGGGGGAAATACAGGGAGAGGTGTGGGGAAGGTTCTGAATATTATCAATGAAAGTTCACGGTGTCGATTTGTTGGATCACATGATGTGCAATGTAACATACACTGTAAAAAAAAAAATTTACAGTAAAAAAATGGCAGCTGTGGTTGCCAGAACTTTACCATAAAAAATACAGTAGTAACGTTTTAGGTTTTACTGGACAGCACTTAGTTTACTGTCTATTTTACAGTTCAAACCCGTATAATTTAAAGGTTTATATTGTAATAATAATGGTTCATAACTGTTTATTTTTCACACTGTAAAAAAAATCTGTTAAATTTACAGTAAAAAAAAATTATTTCATTAGCTGATATAATTTAATTGAAGTACTAATATATGTTTTGTACCTTTGCAATTGTAAGGAACCCCCCATCAGCCCAAAAACGGAGTCCGACGGCGTTGGGCGAAGGTTAACGCGTGTATGCCTTTTCAGCGTCACTGTGAAGTTTACTTAATTTCACTCGTTTAATCTGACTCCAATTTCAAATGATTCTTATTCTTAGGTTGTGCTTCCAATTAGAAATTAATCAGTTATGCCTCAATTTAGATTTTTGATTATTCTGATTACCTTATAGTTTCAATTATTTCGTTCGCCGCAGACCCGGTATCGCTTTAGAAGAGTCACTTCGGCCGATTAAAGGCTCTTCCCGGACACAAACTCGTCAGTTCTGATCTTAAACATTGGATGCAGGGTAAATATCTACCTTTAAGTCGGTCGCGCTCTGCTTACTCGTAACAAAAAGCATAGTTATCATATATTTACGAAAACTGCAACTTATTTAAGAGATTGATTGTCAGAAATCGAAATGGACTCAATTGATGTGCCCTTATGCTCCATCAATGAACCTTTCGTATGAGCAATCCTGAACACAGATTTGAGGTAATATCTTCGCTTTGATCTACTAGAAATAATGAATTTAAGAATAATGCAGAATAAATCATTTTATTCGTCAAGTAAAAATGTATCATGCCATTTACGTTACAGTTAGACAATTCAAAGCCAATTCAGAAATAGCGAATGCATAACATCAGTTGAAATGCATATACACACAGAGATGTGTGAATGTCTTCAGACATTCACCCATCTCTGTGGGGGCCTCTGGCTACAGAAGATCCCCCCTTGCTGCTTTGCTCTTTACCTTTTATACCAGGACCAGAACAAAAGGATCGTAAATGTTTATTACACCAACACCTGTTTTGGGGAGAGGAGTGGGTTTTCACAAAAGGCACCACCCAAATATAGGACAGAATTTTCCTTAGTTTTCAATCTTCTTCATAATACCAGTGACTGCTGTGAAATTGAGACCATTTTACCAATCGCACTGAGACCTTTAAAATAATACCAAACATGAAAGGGAAAAACAATATATATACAAGTTACATTATACATAGAATATAAACTTTCAGTGACTTACGTCATGGGGAAGGGAAGGTGTGTTTGTGTGTGTGTGTGGGGGGGGGGAGGCATTGTCCTTTTTGGGTTAGGGCAAGGTGTTGTCAATTGCCACTCCTTTGAGATTTTCTTCTCTATGCAAATTTTATTGCTTTATTGTAGGATGCTTGATCTCAGTTTTCGTTCAACAGGAAAATCAAGCCTTACACAATACACTGACAACCTCCAAACACAGTGGTGATGAGAGTCACATGATGAAACAAGGTTCATCACAAGCAGCTTTTTCACAAGCTGAGAAAGACAATACTAATATGTAGATATGTTGACACAAACGCTAAACACCATCATGGTAACACACATGAAATTTAAAAAATGCAATAAACATTAATTTAACAACATTAGATGTAACATAAAACCCTAATGTACATAACTGATTAGAAAAAACAAAGAAGAAAGTTATTTCAATGAAAATAAATGTGAAGTGTCACACAGGGAATTGTGTGAATGTCAATTTACATTTTTTTTCACTGTAAATTAAACAATGACATGCTATTTTTCACTTCCAAAAACTGTAAATTTAATGGTATTTTACCGTAAAATTATATTAAATGTACCGTTAGGTATATTACAGCTAGTCACCATATAGTACGGAAACTTTCTGTAAACCAATTAACTGTTTTTCACCGTAGCATTTTTAGAGTCTTTCACGGTCATTTTTTGCAGTGTAATGTATGATGCCCCGGGGGCCATATTCACAAAACATCTTAAGGCTAAAAGTAGCTCCTAACTTGCCCACTTTAGAGAAACTCTTAAAAATAATGGGCGTGTTAGTCCTAAATTTAGTTTTCTGCATCCCTCCACCACCCCATCTCCTCACACTTACCTCACACTTAATATCCTAACCAGAGATACGGAGGTAGTACTCTGGGTTCAGGTCAAAATTCCGAGCTCAGAGCCCTCCCTTTGGAGGGGGCATGCCGCAGCACACCAAATACGCATACTTTTTATATCTGGGGCCGTATTCAAAAAACATCTTAAAGCTAAAATTAGCTCCTAACTTGCCGATTTACGAGAAACTCTTAAAATAATGGGCGTGTCAGTCCTAAATTTAACTCCTAAATTTTTGCGCTAAAAGTATTTCACAAAGCATTTTAGTGCTAAAACTAGCTCCTAAATCTGTAATAAGTTAGGAGTCCTCTTGACTACTCCTAACTCACTAAGACCAAATCACAAACAATAAAGTGGTTGTTGCTGGCAATCCACCTCAGCAATCCTCCCAAAGACATTGAACATCAGGCAATAGGTGATAGAGCCTTGGGTGCTTAGCCTTTTCTTTATAAATTCAATAAATATTTTGATTTATAGATTTTATATGCGATGACATAACAAAAAGATTAATTTATGTACAGGCAAAATGAATTGAATGATGGAGACATGTAAGAGGCTGACAATTACCTGAACATATAGATGTTTAATTAGTGACGCTTAACCTACATTTTAAAATCTTTATTCGAATACGACAACATTTTTATTTTATTTGATCTTATTAAATCTTTATTTGAGTAAGGCAACATGATACCTCATTCTATAATATTTCTATGAATAAATCACTGACAGAGACCCCCTCCATCAGCCAATCGCTGTGTGCAGTTAGTAAGCGTGTTGACGTCATCCATAGCAATGAGGTCAATCCTGCCCTGACTCTTAGCTTAAGACTTCTCTCTATTCCTTAGTAAAAGTTTGTCTCAGCAGCTTTGTGAATAGGTTTTAAGAGAAAACTCTTAGCTAAGAACTTTTACTGCTATTTAGGAGAACTCTTAGTGGTAAGATATAAAATGTTTTATGAATATGGCGCTTGAAATCGTCCTACAGAGCCTGAAGCATGAATGTTAGTGTAGAAAACAAAAAACAAAAATAAATAAACAAATTAATAAATAAATAACATTAAATTCCCATTCCTGCTGTGATACATATACATTATTTCTGCAGGTGGGGTGCCTGGCCACAGTAATTCATGAACCACTTACAGTGGGTACGGAAAGTATTCAGACCCCCTTAAATGTTTCACTCTTTGTTATATTGCAGCCATTTGCTAAAAACATTTAAGTTAATTTTTTCCCTCATTAATGTACACACGGCACCCCATATTGACAGAAAAACACAGAATTGTTGACATTTTTGCAGATTTATTAAAAAAAGAAAAACTGAAATATCACATGGTCCTAAGTATTCAGACCCTTTGCTCAGTATTTAGTAGAAGCACCCTTTTGATCTAATACAGCCATGAGTCTTTTTGGGAAAGATGCAACAAGTTTTTCACACCTGGATTTGGGGATCCTCTGCCATTCCTCCTTGCAGATCCTCTCCAGTTCTGTCAGGTTGGATGGTAAACGTTGGTGGACA
>RJVU01073043.1:1373490-1424649 GCA_003731715.1 Anabarilius grahami | reverse complement strand
CTGGGTTTTTCTCCTAGGGGGTTTTTTCCACCCCTGGGAGTCAGCCGACATTGGCTTAATGTAGCACCATCTTGTATATGTTACATATTACCACGCTTGCTTGTACAGCTTATTTTTAACCACTTATCTTTTTTCTGTGCTTCTAATATGTAAAGCTGCTTTGAAACAATTACCAATTGTAAAAAGCGCTATATAAATAAATTTGACTTGACTTGACTTGTTATCTAGATTGCTCTTTGGCTTAACAACTGCGGTTTTCAGAGACTTTAGAAAAGTCCCAGAAAGAAGTGAGGTATTTACCACTTTTAGGAGATCTGTTGTTTGGATTTTTGCCATTTTTTTTATTTTTTTATCTAATTGGTATATTATAGGAGCCTATTTGATGATGGGTAAGTTTTACTTTAGATCAATGTTTGTGGTTCTGAGGCTCTCAAGAATGCATGCAGCTATCACTTGTAGCCAAAAACAGTGGTGAATGGTACTGTTTATATCATCATTGATATCGTTATTGCAATAAATACCCGAAAACTTTGTTAAATAGTTTTAAGTCCATATTGCCCATCCCTGCTGTCTGATCTTAGTGCTACACGAGGACATGCTGATTATTGATTCTATGAAAAAAGGAAGCAAACTCAGAGAGCAGTTCACTGGGAATCTGACTTGGGGGTTTGTTAGTCTCTCTCAGTAGCAAAAAAAGAGTGTGGCTGTTGTTTATGTTGCTGTTTATAATATTTGAAAAGAAAGTCTGTCAGGCTGTGCCTAGTTCCGCATTGAAAGTATGAAGGCTGTCTTTATAGATGTTATAATGGATTACAAGTTTCGTCTTGTCACATGCGCTCAGCATTTCTGCATTTTCTTTTCATACTTTGAACTGCTATTGTGTTTCTCCAAGGTGTTTTAGGTCTGCTAGTCTTCTTCCTGACTTTTACAGGAGCAATGTCATCAATAACATTCTTAACTTTAAGTTAAAGTAATCAAGGAGAAAATCAACAGAGTCTGCATATATGCTTGGTGTCAAAGATATAGCCTTCATTAATAGCACGCTAGTGTTCTCATTTATGCATCTGTTTTTAACAGAGACAGGTCTAGCTTCAATGGCAGGAGAGATCAATGTATCAAAGAAAATACAGAAATGATCAGATAGTGCTTCATTCAACAGTGGATGAAATGTTTAGACCCTTACTGATAAGTAAATCTAGAGTGTGTCAACAATTGTGTGTGGGTCCATGTACATACTGAGTCAGATCAAAAGCATTTAGTCATGACTTCTTTTGCAGTATTGGATTCAGCATTGTCAATGTGAACGTTAAAATCCTCAGCAATAGCAAAACACTCAAACAGTTTTGACAACATTTCTGTAAAATCATCAGTAAAGGCTGGATAATATTTCAGGGGCCTGTAAATAACAACCAATAAAATGTGTGGAGCTATATTTAAATATTCTAAGGACAAATAATCACCAAATGACACTTGCTTGCATTGATAGACATCTTTAAATAGATCAACAATGCCTCCACCTCTCCTAACAGCTCTGCAGACACTCCAGATGCTGTTTCATTGAGGACAGCTCACAAGTTTCATTAAGAAACATAAAATCCAGGATGTTTTTATTGATGTCATTGACTAGAAGTGAGCGAATGTTTAAACGTGCTTACTTTACAGTATCAGTTTTTAATGTCCACACAGCAATCTCTGATTGACGTTTAATAGGCAGCAGATTAGATGAGTTTGCTGTACGATTTGAGAAGGCCTTAGACTTTCTATCACTTGGTTGCAGCATTCACCAGTTCCTCCATTTTATCAGAGAAGCTCAGAAGTCGAGATACTGGAGAGAGGGATAACATATCTGGTGAGAGGCTGAAATATGTTATCCTGGCTTCCTTCACTTTTTGGTCGTCCTTGGGCACCAAATCTTGGCGCGGTTCTAGTCTGTCACAGTCAAGTAAACTTTGTGGCAGAGTTCAGCTGGGATTGTGTCCATGACTAGTGGTTGTTGTGTCTGCTTGGTGTTATCATTGACCTTGTGGGATATGTCAACCGCATTCACATTCAGGTGCTGATGTGAAGCCCTGTGGTCATTCAGACATTCACCAGGTGTTGAATTCACAACTGCTGAAAGATAATGGAGGAAGTAGATATTGTCCTTTAGCACTCTTGCACCAAGTTTGTTTGGGTGGAGGCTGTCTGATTTAAAGGGTTAGTTCACCCAAATGTGAAATTTCTGTCATTAAGTACTCACCCTCATGTCGTTCCACACCTCCGTTCATCTTTGGAACACAAATTATGATATTTTTGATGAAATCCGAGGGTATCAGATCTACACATAGGCAGCAACGTCATTGCACCTTTTGACATCTAGAAAGGTAGTTAAAAGCATGGTTAAAACAGTCTACGTGACTACAGCGGTTCAACCTTAATATTATGAAGCGACGAGAATACTTTTTGTGCGCAAAAACAAAACAAAAATAACTCTATTCAACAATTTGAACCATTGTCATGCGTAGTGAACTCCTTGTTTATGTCTGAATGCCGGCTCATTATTGGCCGGATCCTGTGTCAGCATCACATGCATGCGTCGTGCTGCTCATGTGTTCAGCTTCGGCCAATACTGAGTTGGCATTTGGACGTAAACAAGGAAGCCTGCATTACGTATGACAACGGTTCAAATTGTTGAACAAAGTCGTTATTTTCGTTTCGTTTTGCTGCCTATGTGTGGATCAGATACCCACAGATTTCATCAAAAATATCTTAATTTGTGTTCAGAAGATGAACGAAGGTCTTACGGGTGTGGAACGACATGAGGGTGAGTAATTAATGACAGAAATTTCATTTTTGGGTGAACTAACCCTTTAATGGTTGTCTTTGACTCCAGGAAAGACTGATGTTGTCAAAAAAATGTCCTCTCATGTATTTAGACCAGTGTTTCACAACCCTGCTCCTGGAGGCACACCAACAGTACACATTTTGGATGTCACCCTTATCTGACCCATACATTTTTAGGTCTTGCAGTTTCTACAAATGAGCTAATAAGTTGAATCAGGTGTATCTGATTAGGAAGAATTGGAAAATGTGTAGTGTTGGTGTGCCTCCAGGAACAGGGTTGGGGAACACTGATTTAGACTAAGCAACCTTGAAAACATATTAGTATTCCTTTTGTTGGGTTTTTTCAACAGAGTTCTCTGTGCTCGATATAGCCTGTCGAGGAGCCCTAGATTCACAGACTTCACAGGCTTTTTATGGGCGTCCACCATGATGGTTTCCTGTTCTGGCAGTTCTGGCAGGACCACAAGTAACTTTGTTCTTTTGTGAAAGTCTGTGGGTGTTCGTGCTGAAGATTTTCAACAAGATGGATGCATTTTCATCTGAATAGAGACAGCTGTGTTGTTCCGTCTCAGGAATATAAGCTGCTGGCAGGGAGGCTGGTCTGGAAAAAATTCCTCCCTTTTTGTAGTAAAACTCCAGTCCCAAAGTTTCTAATTTTATTATAGTGTTGTTGCCAACTTGCTTTGTCATGTGGTGATTGTGCTTATTTGCTGAAGTTAAAATTAGGAGATGAAATACAAAAATAGTGAGAGAGCAAAGTGCAGAGCAGTAAGCAAGCATTAGTGAAACATATCTATAATAAGAACTATATAATAACTTTTTTCAGATGTATTTATATGGCAGCACGAATTAGACCAGAAAAAAAATCATTTTGAATTTACTGTATGTATGAACGTATGCCTGTCATGTGTGTTAAAGTTCTTTCACACTTAAAGAAGTTGATTAATGTTCAGGTGCTAACGACATGCACATAATTTTAGACAAGAATTCACAGGATGTTGCATGGATTACTAAGGTCTTGGATTTCTGAAATGCATGCAGAACTTATTTGTAAGATAAGAGCACTGATCTATAATCTTTTATATAGATCTGTGAATAAGAGCCATGTCTTCCCCTCTGCAACATAATTATATCTTAACGGATATCTCAGATGTGAAAGAACAAAAACAAGGAATAATACAAAAAACATATATTTTTTATTACTGAGGCAATACTGACCCCTAGTGTTTACACTTGCCAGGCAGAAGCCAGGAAAGTATGAGAAATGTTTGAAATAAAAGCAAATTAGCAAAACCTTTTTCTTTCTTTTTTTACATTGTATTGTTTACATTGCATTTGATTTACAACAACGACAATAAAGGCTTTCCACAAAAAAATAAAAAATAAAAATAACAATTTCCTCATTGTGTATCATTAATTTAACTAATATAATATAAACATATGCACATTAAATATCTCTGTTAAAATAATATTTTAACTTGCATAAATATAATATTTTAACTTAGATTAACAGTAAACAGCATTACGTACCAACAGATCCGTCTTGTCCAATCAAGTAGTTTCACGATCTGAAAAATGTGTTGCTGCAAGTGGGTGTGTGGCATATATCTGACCAATCACTGAGCACGTACTAAGTAAAATCAACCTATCAACTTTAACCTTACAAGTAGGCGATACTCGTTTCGCGGAAGTTGACGTTGCAAACAGCAGGGCAAATATTTCTGATCATATCCATGATTTATATTGAGAATAACACGTCTGTAACTAATAAGGTATGTTTAAACATTTGCGTCTTGTTTTAGTTTTTATAAAGGACGTAAGTAGCTGCCGGTTTTAGGGTTTGGTGAGTCTTTTTGAAGAAATGTATGAATGTTGTAATCACTTGTCATGAACCGCTGTAGTCATGGACTGTTCATTTTAATTTATCTAACATCGGGGGATCTTTTAGGTATCAGATGTGGAAATATCTTGTTGTACAATATTACAAGTGTTTACCTATTGTGTTATTAAATAAATACAATGTCACTGTGTTTAAACAGCTTAAGGGTGCTTTCACACTTGGTTCGATTGCCTGGACCGAACCCGAGTTCGATTGCTCCCCCCTCCCCCTGCCCCCACTGGACTGTGTTCACATTATATTATTTGGGTCCGACCCGCGGTTCGTTTGCGTCATCAAACCAGCAGCTGTTTACTACGTTGCTTAGTAACGATGGCGCAGGAGAAGGCGGCAAAATGCATAACGTTGCTCTCCTCATTTTTATATTTTTGTTTTTGAACCGTTGGTTTTGTTCATAACGTCTCTTGCGTCTATCTGCCGCGAATGTAGAATGCTGAAGGCGAGCAGAAATTAGAAAAGCTACGCTACAGCTCTCTGTTTGCAGCACGTCAGTCACGCACGTCGGGAAAGTGAGTGAAACATACAAAAACACACATTTTTATCAAATAATACGGCATTAATAGCGGTTCACTTCCGCAATTTGGTACGTTTGCATTCATATCAGAAGCGAACCGTACCGGAGTTCACTTGAACCGCACCCCAGACCACCCTTTTTAAGTGAACTCGGGTACGGTTCGCGGGTGCGAACCCGAGTTCAGAAGACAGTGTTCACATCATCCAAACGTACCGAACTCTGACGTCAATCGAACCCGGGTGCGCACCAAAAGTGCTGATGTGAAAGCACCCTTAGGTAAGTTATACATTTCAAATACTGGTTAGAGTACATTGACCATGAGTACATTTTACTCTGATCATCAGACTGCCAAAGAACATATGAAAGTATTGTAAATGTGGTTACAAATCACTGGACATAAGAAGGAACATTCAGACTGTTTCACAAACTCTCAGAATCACAAGACCCACCTGACTTACATTAGACTGTAAGGAGAAAAATTACAATGATCTTGATTTAACATTTGATGTCTTAACCCTCTTCCTCCTAGAATGTTGGACTTGTGGCCTGAGAAATCTGGATTCCATGATTAATGGCAGCTCTAACAGTACTACGTCATGCCAGCAGCAGTCCTCTGCTCTGGGGTTGGGGACCCGCTCTGTTTGCCATCCTGGGATCTGTATTTGTTCTGTTGCTGCCTTTAGCAGGCATAGAGGAGCAATGCTGTGCCACGCTGAAGGGTCTTGCTCTTTTGCGCTGCCAGCTGTGGGGGGGCGTCCAGCGGCCTGTGGTGCACACAACCAGCCTGACGGTCCCCTTCACAGCGCTAGACCTCCTGCCACAAAAAGTCAAGCCCAGTAAAGGTACTGTTGAAGATGCTATTGACTTTTTATTGAGTGGCTGAATGTCATAAGAGAAACATGAGCCAAAATGGACTTTATTTACGTTCTTAATGCATGTACCTGGACTTATTATGCATAATTTATTGATGAATTATTTATGTTATTCAAAATTAAAAATTGATTGTTTATACTTGTTTTATCACATTCAACAAAAAATACATGCAAACTTTGAGGGATGGACAAATAATTGTTCCCCAAAAGCCTGTTGTGTCATATTTGACATTTACATTAACATGAAAAAAATTAATTTAAACATTAAAAAATAGTATAATGGCATGAATAATCAAGTAAACCTAAGTTGCTTCAGTTGATGTTATCTTACATTGACTTTATAAAAATCATTAAAGGTTTGAGTAAAAAATACTTTTCATTAAAAAAAAAAGTACTATCAATCAGAGGACAGAAGGCATGAAGTAGATTGTGTACAAGTTTTTCAGCAAAGTTTTGGTCATATTGATAATTTATATGCCCTATAAATTGCATATTAAATATTACACTGTATGCTAATATGTTCATAAATAGGCATTATATTTATTGTTGAACAATATTTTACAAAGAATGTTTTAAAACATTTGGCTAACATGTTGTAACATGCATTGCCTTGCTGCATTATTTTTTCAGTGAATTTATACTCCTAAAGGGGCCTCATATCCTGGGGGATACAAACATTAAAATCAAAAATAAGTCATGTTTTCCCAAAAAAAAAAATTTAATTAATTTTCTGATTTCTCTCTATGGTCTTGGCCTTTTTAGGGTTAAAGGGTTAGTTCACCCCAAAATGAAATTTCTGTCATTAATTACTCACCCTCATGTCCTTCCACACCTGTAAGACTTTCGTTCATCTTCAGAACACATGAAGATCTTTTTGATGAAATCTGACGCCATTCTGTCCCTCCTTAGACAGCCTTCTCAACTGGAAATTTTACACTTTAAAAAGTTCATAAAAAAGATTGTAAAACTAATCCATATGAATTGAGTGGTTTAGTCCAAATTTTCTGAAGAGACTTGATCACTCTTTATGATTCAGGTTTAATTTAGACTCACATATAAACACTGATCAGCGAACATACAAAGAAGCTTAACCAAACCTGAATGACACACAAGAACAAGTCTCTTCTGGAAGCTCAAACGTGCTCTCAGTTGAAATGTCATGCTGTATAACGCTGACCATCTGTTTGTTTACAGAGACTCAGTTGGAGGCAAAGGCGGCTCTCCAGCAGGCTTTGGAGATGAAGAAAACTGGAAAGAGAGAGAAAGCTCACAAGCTGCTCGTCCACGCGCTCAACATGAACCCTGAGTTTGTGGAGGCGCTCACTGAACTGGGAACCATTCTGGAGGAGGAGAAAGACGTTGTCCAAGCTGACCACCTCTACACCAAGGCCCTCGCCATCTCGCCTTGTAACGAGAAGGCTCTGGTGAACAGGGATCGCACACTCCCATTAGTAGAGGAAATAGATCAACGCCACTTTGGAATCATCGATGGAAAGGTGCGACGTCTCATGTCCATCCCCAAGGGCAACTCTGCCTTGCGTCGGGTCATGGAGGAGACCTACTACCATCATATTTACCACACCGTTGCTATCGAAGGCAACACGCTCACTCTGTCGGAGATTCGCCACATTATTGAGACCAGATATGCTGTACCAGGTAAGAGTCTTCAAGAACAGAACGAGGCAATTGGCGTAGATGTAGCAATGAAGTACATCAACACCACCCTGCTGTCCCGTGCTGGAGCGATCACTGTAAATGACATCCTAGAGATACACCGGCGGGTTCTAGGCTACGCCGATCCCGTCGAAGCCGGACGATTCCGTGCTAGCCAGGTGTTCGTGGGACATCACATCCCACCGCACCCGCAGGACTTAGACAGGCACATGCAGGAGCTGGTGCAGTGGTTGAACTCTGAGGAAGCGCTGCATCTACACCCGGTGGAGTTCGCAGCTCTCGCGCACTATAAACTGGTTTACGTGCATCCGTTTGTGGACGGGAACGGACGGACGTCCCGACTGCTCATGAATTTAATCCTAATGCAAGCTAGTTATCCACCGATCACCATTCGGAAAGAGCAGAGGGCAGAGTATTACACCGCCCTGGATACAGCCAACGAGGGCGACGTTAGACCCTTTATTCGATTTATTGCAAAATGCACAGAAATTACACTTGATACGCTACTGATAGCCACGGCCGAGCATGCAGTTGGGCTGCCCGGGTCTAGTAATCACGCATGCCCTGACTGTAAACACACCATACCTGTGCATAGCTGAAAGATGTATGTTGGTAGATGGAAAAAGATTGCACATGCATGTAAATTAAAGTGCCATATGGTCCATATCAGCCTCTGAAATAAATCACTGTCCAACCTTATACTGCTAGAATCATGTGACCACAATGGACAAGTTGTGAATCCATTTTAAGGTTTTTTTTGTTTGTTTTTTGACTGTTTGAAATGTTTGTATTTTACCCTTTTAAATTTGAAATGAAAGAAAAGTGTCTCTTTTCCACTGAATGAACAGTATTGGATCATATCCTCAGATCTTTTAACAAGTAAATCCTTCTGATTGTGAGTTAATGATAATGTAGCATACATAACCTCTGGTGTCTGTATGGGAGCAATATTCATAATGATACATGTGTGGTGTTTATCTGTATAATTTGAAATTTGTTGAGCTAAGCTTAAGCTAAGTTTTCTTGGAAAAAGAACAGGTCTGTGAAATCCTGAAAGATTGCAGTTCCATTTAATTTTGTTTTAGTTATGATTTTCAGACGCTTTACCAGCCGAAGTACATTTATTGTGAACTCTACAGCTTGTTGGACACATTTCTCTCTTTGCAGAAGCCTTTCTGGCAGGCTACAGTAAAGAAATGTCATGCTCAAAAATTAATGTCTGTCAAACTCTGAGTAATAGTTAACCTTTGCCATTGCCTAGAGCATAATCCCTGATTTTGTTTTATATCATGAGTTTCTTTTAAGGTATATTTTAAAAGGTCATTCATTTTGAATTGTAACTGAAGTATATTTTCTTCTTTTGCGATATGAAAATGATTATTCAGTGATGTACGATGCATACATTTTCTTATTGCCTACAGCTGCTCAAAATGGTATTTAGGAAGTTTATTGATTACAGGAATATTGTTGAAATGTTTTAAGAATTTTAACGACTTATTTTATTTTTGATCAACATCTTGTCATTTTGGGTTTGCCACTATTTTCAAGCACTTTAGTTTGATCTATTTAAACATAGCTTTAATTTATTTTACTACTAAAAAGCTATTTTATTATTGGGTGTAATAAATTATTGTGCAACTTCTCATTTCCTTCAAGCATTTAGTGGATTTATGTCTTAATTTCCTTTCGTCTTTTCATACACAGGTTAATAGTATCCACTGTGAAGTATGACCTGGTGATAAACAAAAATGTCAGATGTACCCTTGACAAAAGATCAAACCAGTCCACATATGAATTTGTTTTTAAAGCTAAAAACCAGTGTGCACACAAATATCACACAAGTCATGTTTGACAACCACATACATTTAATTGCTTCATTAAACAATTTAGGCCTTAAAACAAAGAGGAAAAATAAAACCATATGACTAACATGAGCAACACAGGAACTACAACAGGAACATTATTAGAAATTATGAGTGCCTAAAGAGGACACTGACGTGGTAAATAAAAATGACCAATCTATAATCAAATAATTGATAGAGTTAACCAAATCAAGAAACTGCACAATTTGCCACATGTATACCATTTCATTATTTTTAATGTTGAACAAGACATTGCAACAGCACTTTTTTTTTTTCCTCAATCACTACTTTAGGCCACTGTGGTGATCAAACGCAAATATATAGGGCTACTTTTTTTTTTTTTTTTTTTTACTTTGTTCAAAATATACAAATGTTTTACAAAACTATGGCCAACTATTGAGGGGTGTGAACAAGAATCAAACACAATCAAAAGAACAATGCAGGAGGGAACTGTCTAGTGTAGAACACTGCAGTTAAAAAAAAAAAGTCAGCTCAACGTTTATTAGTGGATGAAATACCATCATAGCCATCAAAACCAGTAAATAATACTAATATCCAGGACATTTTAGATGATATATGTTGTGTATATGTACAATACAGTATATGATGGGTTCACAATCAGGTGAACTCATAGTGGAAGGTTCTAGCGATATACAGCTGCATAGATTCAACTTCTGGAAAGGTCCAAATAGGTTCTAAAACTATCACGCTCCTCAGCCAGTCCTTAGAATATGTGAAATCTAAGGTTCTAGACAGAATGTTGAATTGAATCTGGCTGTGGAGCGCAAGCTTTAACCTTCAGACCATTTTTGAGTACACAAGGTAAGGCAGGTTTACAAGCTGTGTCAGCGCTTAAACAAGATTCTAAGGGCAGCGCTCGGAGAAAATACAAAAATGCGTGATAAAACTCTGCAGATAGAATCTACTAATCTCCAGGACAGGACAGTGCACAGCTTTTAATTCAAGCGCTGCAGTCTAATAAACACCAAAGTTGAACCTCTTAGTCACAAATGTGTTGTTGGCAAGGTGCTGGATTTTATTTGCTGACAAGATCATCTATTATCCCATTTAATCTTCATTTAGAGCTTTTATGAAGACATTACAGAAGTTAGTTGTAAATCTACACATGCAAATTGGTTGAGTTTCAGATGGTTGTGGTACTGCAAATAAATTATTTATACAACATGCAGTTCAGATAAAATGTAAAATAAAAGGTTTTGATCTTTATTTTTTGTTTTTGTATGCCTTTGACAAGGCAGAGGTGCAGGACGCATCTACAGATCAGCTGCCCCAAAGGGACCTATTGAGAAATGAAGCTGCGTTGAAACTTATGATACATCATGTATCTTCATATTAAATGTTCTTGCATATACCTTTTAAAACAATGGTTCACATCTGTTTTAACATCCTGTTAAAAAAATACTTGCTGACAAAATCTGAAATCTGCCCCCCAAATCCCTTTCTTTATTACTAAGAATTGAAAGAAAACAATATAGCTCACATCTCCATGGATGAGGTGTTAAAATAGTTTTACTATATATCTGGGGGGGTCACGTATTTACAGAAAGTAGGCTAAACTAAAACGCTGTTTCTCCGCCGGACTTCGTAAGGACACAGCATGGCTTTCTGTCAGAAGGCAGGTATACTTCTTGTGTTATCTGCATACAATTTCACTTTTTGAGGAGCATCCTGGCAAAGTCCTCATTGGACAGGGACTTGGTTTGCGTGTCCAGACTTGCGGTTCCAGGTCCTCCGTGCACTCCATCTGTCACTGTGGCATGTGGTGCAGAAATGGTCCCGTTCTCCGCTTTGGCATCTGGAGCACTCTGTCGGTACAGAGAGCGTGGCAGCAGAGAGATCTGAGTGCGTCCTTTTCCCCTCCTGAAAAGAAACAATGTTTATGGAGTTACATTGTACTTACTAAAATAAGTACTGACTAATATTAATTAATTACATGTACTTACTCTAGAGTTAGTTAGGTTTAGGGTTAGTTACTTGTAATAAAGCATAATTTACTGTTATTACTATAGTAAGTACCAGTGGCGTGCGGTCCATATAAGCTGTGAATGCTCTGCATACCCAAGGCATTCGTGGACTCGGCAACTAATATTAACATTATAAATTACTATTAAATCCCTTGTTTGATGTGTACCATAAAGCCTACATGATTGGTAATGCGTATGTAACTGTCCGTATGTTATTTATTTGCCAAACGACGGTATTTTCCTTAAATCTGCCAGTTACGGAAACTTCCGGGTAAGCTGATCTACAGCAGCTTTTGCGCCTTCGTGCTTTTGTTATGGAGCGTCATCATTGTTGCGCGTTCTCATTGGTTTGCTGGTCTATGCGAGTTTACATGGGCGGATAAGCTATGAGCTGATAGCTTGCCCAAGAGGAAAAATGAGCTGCTGCCAGATCTCGATCACCGAAAATCACATTGTATTTGATACAAAACTAACTAGACTTAGCCAAATGGGGAAACAAGTCATAACTAAAACTATTTTCATAGTATTTCATTTTCTCCATAGGGATTTTTTTTAAGAAAACTTCTACAGTCCTACTGTAACTAGGCCTATCAGAGTATGTTAATCGATAGTTTGCACAATTTCAACTTATTTTTAAAGAATAATGATATTTTTATTTTTATAGCCTTCTTATATTTATTATAAATACATTTTATTTTTTATTTATAATAGGCTGCTAATACTTATTATGTTATACTTATTTTTAATTATTAGTTTAAAAAATACTAATGGCATACATTTAAATTGACGCCAATTATATTGTTTGTGTGACACTAGCGGCACCTATCGGATTATAAAAATACAGCATATTTTGCAAACGCACTTTCGCCTGTCGCGCCTCCTCCAGCTCTTACAGGCGCTTGTGAAGGCACGTCTCAACAGGTAAATGTAGGCTACTCTTAGTAAAAGGTCCAACATATTAGAAATACTCTAAATTTTCGCTGTGTTGCTATTTGTCACGAGCAAGCAAATGAGTTTTAGAATGTCCATTCAACGTAACTGCATCGGCCACTTTTTTTTTTACATGACTCACCACCCAGCCTACCCGGTTAAAAAAGTCACCGCTCGCCACTTGTAAGTACATGAAGTAACGTGTAACTATGTCACCTTAAAATAAGGTTTTTCAGTAAATCAGGACTATGAAAAAGTTTTTTAAAACCGTAGGATATTAACCACAGAGGCTGTGTCAGAAATTTCGCACAATACATGATGTTAGGGCTGCACAATTGGTTGGGCGGGGGGGTGATTCATTAAAAAAATTCAGATGATTCAGATTAAAACAACAACAACAACAACAAAAACTTTACTTTGTTGTAAGGCTGAATTTGGCAAAAAAAAAAATTTTTTTTAAAAATACATTTAAAATAATAAGATAACTATTTTAATTATGATTAATATGATTAAATAATATAAAATAAAATACACTGTTACAGTGAAATATTATTACAATAGTAAAGAAAATTTTATTTTAGGGAGAGCTTACATCAACAGGTTTATAAGCACTTCTCATTACAAATCTGGTCAAATTGTTGCACTAATCGCACTAAGCCATATCACATTTTAAATTTTTTTTGTGATCAATCACTCAGCCCTAAAAGATAAACAGGCAGCTGAAACCTCTTTTTCTTTCCCAGATCGAATATTACAAAACAACAACAACAAAAGTCTTTCCTCTGGAGACTTTGTGAATGTTAGTAATTATGTTGTGAACATATGTGGTCTTGGCTACAAGCAGTAATCCAACACATGTGAAAAGTTAACCTGCCGTATCAAGAACTTACGCTCCCTGAGGTTGCCTTTGCATTACTGCCCCCAGGATTCGACTAGGTGCTGCTTTATCTTCCATCTTCCTGCTCGGGGGGTTGCTAATAGCAACAGAGAGTGTGAAGTTCTCCAACATGGTGCCATCCATCTTCTGCACAGCCTTTGAGGCCTGTGCCTCATTCTCATATTCCACATACGCCAAACCCTACAGAGCACACATAAATTACTATGGAGAGGAAAAAAAAAAAAAAAAACTATTCCAGAGTTCTTGTAAAAAAGTTTTTTCTCTTTTTTTTCTCTTTTGGACATGTAATGTATCTAGAGGAATACGAGTAATATATTCTGGTAATATTAGCTTAGAAGTATACTAGGACAGTGTTCTTGTATATTTATGTTGGTGACAGAGATCTACACACCTTGGGTTTGCCTGAACGGTTGGTGACTAGCCGGATGGCTCTGATTGTGCCGTGTTCTTTAAAGAGGTCCTCCAGTGTCTCTTTAGTGCAAGTGTACGGCAGGCCCGAGATAAAGATCTTGTGCTTCTCCAATGATGTTTTGTACTTAAAAACCTGCCAGGAAAAAGTTATAATAAAAATGATTAACATTTTAGAAATGCCAAATAACGCTCACCAAAGGAAATGTAATAATTGTTCACTTGAATATAGGGACGACAAGGAAGCACCAAGTCAAAAATTTAGTAGTATACATTCTAGATACCTTGAAATCAGGATTCTTATTCTTGTCCACACAAGGAGACACATACATGGGCCGCCCATCCACCTCCTGCCTGTCTAGTTTCAGTGCCTCAGGTACAGCCAGCCGGTCCTCAAACTGCACGTAGCAATAGCCTCTAAACACACCTTTTGGTGTATACACGAGCCGCACCTGCTGTACAGTCCCACAACCCCCAAACAATGTTCGCAGCTTGCCCTCGGGGTCCTCCAGATTAAAGGCCAAGTTACTGACAAACACACTATTTTCATCTTTGCGCTGCTCCTTTGACACATCCTGGGGTTCTCGCGATGCTTCGGGCATTCCCTGCTGGTTCTTACGGAAACCAGGCGGCTCAGTTTTACGCTGTGGTGGAGCTCGTCGGCCGAAAAGCCCACTTTCTGTCTCCATGAGCTCCTCCGTGGTCGTGCAGCCAAAGTCCTCCTCCCCTCGGAGCCTCTTGAACGGCATCTCTGCACACATTTTATATATCAGTACAGTCAAAGTCTGAACCACACTGTTAGCTTTTACAAATTGACATTTTGTTTGGAAATTACCTCAACTTTCTCTGAAAACAGATTTTTTACACTTAACAGAATTATAAAACTTAAAAAGCTCTCCATTCATACCTGCATCCTCTCCCCATTCGTCCTCACACTCATCTTCAGCTTTCCGTTTATCCCCCGTTCTGTTTGCTTTCTGGCTCTTCTTTTGGCCTTTTTTATCTGCCTTGGCTTTTCTCCGGTGCTCGGCTTTCTCCTCCTCTTGTCTGGCTAGGAGAGCCTCTTTTTCAGCCACCTGCAGAAACAGCATACAGACGGCTCAAAAACCACAGCAAAAGAACATTTCTACAGCTTCCTGCCAGATGCCTCAAGCATAATATATAAATAATAATTACTTCTGGTATTTTTATAGGAAAAAGGGCAAAATGAAAATGAAATGTTTGCCAAGTATGGGGAAAATCCCCAAAAGGCTAGTTATAGGACTAGGGTTTAGAATCGAATGAAATTTTCCCATTCCGGTTCTGGTTCCGATTCCATTAAAATGATTAAACTAATAAAAATTTTTTTTAAAAATAGTAGTAATGCACAGTACTCAAAAATGCACAATACTCAACTCATTATTTAGCAATTTTTGCAAAAATAATAAATTTTTCTGAAGGAAAATCAACATGTCTGCTTTCTCTGGGAGAATTCGGGATCTCTCCTGGCTTATTGTATCTCCAGCAGTGGAAAATACCCTCTCAGAAGGGGTAGAAGATGCTTGAAAACACATGTAAGATCCAGACAGGAGAAACAGAATATTTTTTAAAATCGGTTTGAATTAATAATTCATAAAGACTTCACTTGTTTCATTACTGGATGAATCAGCATTTTTGAACGAAATCTCTTGACAAATACATTTTTAAGTCACTTGTCGTCACCAAGTGGCATAACAATGTAATCGATACAGACATTATTTAAAGCGCCAAGTTACTTTCAAAATGTAGACATCAGTGTTTATATCTGAACTATAAACTTTTATCTCAGTACTTCTGTGATAATTTTAATATTTGTGTAACACAGAAATAATGATACTGTGTGGTTGAAAAGACTGTTCAGCTGTTTCATACCTTCTCTCTGGGTCAGCGGCAGCACAAACACAGATTCAAATGTTCCGGTGTGATTTTGTCAAAGGTTTAATAGACACAGGCGAATTGTTGTCACTTAGGAATAAGATCGCGTGGGCATTTGAATCAAGATCTTTTAAAGATTAATTGTGCAGCTCTACTGTCTTATACTCTCTCTCTGCATTGATATCTGATGCAAAACATATATGAGTAGCGAGTTGGCTTTTGAGTGCATTCATTACTATATTAATAATAATGATGTGAGATATCGCTATTAAAGGATATGCTCCCAACGCTTCGCCCACACATCACACCAGAATCGTTTTCAGAACCAAAACTTAGGAATTTCGCACTGTTCTGGTATTTGTCAAAAAAACCACTACCGGTTCTGGATAAGAACCATTCTCGGTTCCCAATCCTATATAGGACTTACTCTTGCTCTCTGCTCATTGACTCTGTTGAGTTTGGTATCTGTTTTTTGGACTGCAGCATCCCAGTCTTCCAGAGAGCCTGTGAGAGACAACACCCACATAAACACTCAAAGTTGGACACCCGCATAAACAGCAGCATATATATGCATGAATTCAACTCACCCTCCACTCTTTCAAAGTTGAGCAGGACATCACATACATGCTCAGGGTAGTCTGATGTACACTGTACAGCTCTGTGTAGAGCCTTCCTGCAGTGAGTAGCATCTCCATATGACCTGATCAACAAACATACATACAGAGTCAGAACAGCAACAATATGAAATTAAAATAACCTCAACCCTCTACAACTTAGTACACATTATTCTGAAGAAAACTAATGTTGGTTTTCATAATATTTAATACAAATGTAATAACATGCTCAATCTCTAAAATTGAATTGATCTTTCTGTTGATATAACCTAGGTTACACAGCCAGGGAAAAATTATATTAACCAACAATATTAAATCACACACAACACAACAACAGCCAATCAGAATGATCTGATGGCCCGACAGACCGAGGAGATCCGACGCCGATTCAACATGTCAAACAAAAACTGCCCGACGGCTGACTGTCGGCTTGGTGTATTCCTGCCTTTAAAGGCTCCCCCAATATAGGCTAAGATATTTTGTGTATTTCTGCTGTAATTAAGCTGCTCATTTTCAATCTATTTTGAAACTGGGAATATAGATATAGTAATTGATATCATTTTGTGATTCCAGAAGTTAAGAACTGCATGTTCTTCAATAAAAACAATAGTTAAAGAGGGGAAGGGAAATCATTTCATTTTATTTCATTAGTTAGGTTTTGTTTGTTAACATTTTTTATGCCATGTTTGCATCATGGCTAATTACATGGCAAACACAAAGGTCAATATCATAACCCATAAAATTTACATTATTATATAAATCATTTCAACTAATTTTCAACTTTCTATAAAATAGAACATCTAAAATACATTTTGAAATATTCCATGCAAACATGTTTCTGAATTAAAGCGTTTTCTAGCAGCATCATAAAAATTACATACCAACAGAATACTGTATGTTTAACAGTCAAAGGAACTTGACATAAGTGAGACATAAAGGAGGAACTTCGCCTATTAATAAAAACCCATGGGTAAGTCTTGAGTGACCCAGTCTGCACCTAGTGAAGACGACTTGATCATGTCTTGATTTGAAGTTATGGAAGATACTTATTTTTATACTAAGGTTTATTTCAGTTTATTATTTTTATTTTCATTCTATTCTTTCTGCAACTTGTTAGTGATGTATAAGTTAATTACTGGTCTAAAATCAGAAGGCGGTATTTCAGTCAGACATTTCCAGTTCAAGCACATCTCTTCCAGCCGTGTCTGCTCTATTATTAGAGTTAGGTTATTTTAATATTAATAATAATTATTTAAATACTTTTAAAAGGGTTAGTTAACACAAATTTGAAAATGATCCCATAATTTACTCACCCTCAAGCCAACCTAGGTGTATAGGACTTTTCTCTTTCAGCCAACACAATCAGAGTTATATTAAAAAATATCCTCGCACTTCTAAGCTTTATAATAAAAGGAATGGTACTCTAGATTTTGAAGCCCAATAAAGCACATCCATCCATCATAAAAGTAATCCATACAGCTCCAGGGGTTAATAAAGGCCTTCTGAAGTGAAGCAAATTTTTGTAAGAAAAAATATCCATATTTACAACTTTATAAACTGTAAACACTGGCTTCTGGTAACGGCTGTATGCCTGTCGAGTTCCGGCAGAAAAGTGACCTCTGACCCGACGCATGATGAACTTTTAAAGAGAATTGTTGTAGGATTTTGATATAAGTGAAGAGGAGCTTGAGTTTGTTGCCCGTCCCTATTTGTTTGAACCGTGAGAGGTGTCTACTCTCACCTAAGCTTACGTTTAGGGCTGAACGAGATTGGAAAAAACTGACATTGCGATATTTTGTTTTCCTGCGATATACATTGCGATATGAAATAAATTTGCCAGATCACTTGAATAGCTCTATTTGGAAAGGATGAATAATTCTACAATGATTTGGGTGATTTAAATTAAATAAACAGTGCTTTATATTTTTCAGGTAAGTATTCTGCGTCTACGCTAATATTAGTCTCTCTCTGTTTAGTCTCAGCGTGCCAGATCCAGGCCGTATCCAGATGAGATGAAGGACCTGCATCTAGACATGGCGATAACGCAGCCCTGAAGTCTCAACTATCCCCTGCAAAGGCCTCCTTCCCTTTCCTTTCCCTATGTATAGATAAAACTTTATCAAATTATTCCAGTTCGCATAGATCAAACACCCAAACCTATAGACTAAACATTAGGGGTGCAACGGTTCAAATTGCTCACAGTTCGGTTCGTATCACGGTTTTAGGGTCACCATTTCGGTACGGTTCGGTATTTGCTATGTTACAGAAAAATAGGACTATTGTCTAAAAATAAAGAAAATAAGAACAAATAAACTACCAGCAACAGCACAAATAAATACAATAGAGCAAATATTCAAATAAAATAAACAGTGATTTTCAGGTTTCTAACCGTAGTTTTCAGGTACAGAAAATGGATAAAGTAATCAAATATAAAATAGCACTGCATATTATCTTCACCATATAAAATAAATGAAGATTAATCATTATTGGAGAAAACACAGGCAGCAGGAATAGTTTTTTTCCCTTTAAGACATGCACAATCCAGTACATGTACTGTTACACATGCAATGTCTTTCTCAACTATTATATGTTCACTTAAGACATAACCGACTACGTTTGCTAGGATACTCGTCAAGACGGGCATGCTGACAATTTTTGTATGAATTTGTCTGCTGAAGCGCAAGACTTTAAAGAGAACTCAGTATTTGTGCGCTGTCTGAAATAAACGTGAGCCTCTTATCCCCTGCCCTCTCTCCACCCTGATCTAATTACTGTAAAGAGGCTTGAAAGTGAGCTGTTCTTGGCATGATCCTTCCTTCATGACGATTGACTAGTCCTGTCCACCTTACGCTCAACGATTGAGAATTAAGAAGATGTATAGATAATATTATTTGTAAACACCAGATGTTATGATTCTTCTTCATATCCATCTGAAGTTTACAAGGTCCCTGATAATTTCAGTCCATTTTAAGCATATTTCAGCACGGATTGCTCAATGTAATGCAGGCTTTGCAGTCCTGCAGCTCATGACAAATGACGTTTAAACAGATGTTTTGAATGCACAGTAGCAAAAACAGCCTTTTTATATTATCTAAGGGTCAGACAGAATCATAAAAAAGAGTCATGTTTACATAAATAAGTTGACCCCAGAAGAAAAAAATAGCAGTGTTGAGGAAAGTTACTTTTAAAAGTAATGCATTACAATATTGAGTTACTCCCTAAAAAAGTCTTTTAAACAAATGAGATTTATATAAGAAGGAGGAAGCAATGGAGTTCGAAACTCAATGTATGTCTTTTACATGTACTGAACTCTTGTTATTCAACTATGCCAAAGTAAATTAAAATTTTAATTCTAGGGCACCTTTAACCGATGGTGTAAACCTTGTGTGTATTGACAGTATTAGCAGAGTAAGATGCGAATGATAACTTTGTCCAGCAAATGCAGTGTTTGACAGGGTTTTAGAAAAGCGGCTCAGAAAAGCATGTGTTAGACGAGCACGCAGATAAAATGTTTAAACGGCAAGGCTTTAAAACGCATGCAAATAATAAACTTTTGTGATTGTGAATAACTGCAGTGTTCCGTGAGTATAACTCTACCGCTGTATTAACATGTGATGTGAATGTATGTCGCTTTGTACTACACAGTTTGTTGAGACGGAGGCACCAGGACTGCAACTGACAGAAAGCGACATAGCACGATACAACAATATTTCTTCAAAAGCAGATCGTGGAGACCTTTTAATCGTACACGATCAAAATCGCACACACCTACAGGTGCTGGTCATATAATTAGAATATCATCAAAAAGTTGATTTATTTCACTAATTCCATTCAAAAAGTGAAACTTGTGTATTATATTCATTCATTAAACACAGACTGATATATTTCAAATGTTTATTTCTTTTAATTTTGATGATTATAACTGACAACTAAGGAAAATCCCAAATTCAGTATCTCAGAAAATTAGAATATTACTTAAGACCAATACAAAGAAAGGATTTTTAGAAATCTTGGCCAACTGAAAAGTATGAACATGAAAAGTATGAGCATGAGCAGCATTTAATACTTAGTTGGGTCTCCTTTTGCCTGAATTACTGCAGCAATGCGGCGTGGCATGGAGTCGATCAGTCTGTGGCACTGCTCAGGTGTTATGAGAGCCCAGGTTGCTCTGATAGTGGCCTTCAGCTCTTCTGCATTGTTGAGTCTGGCATATCGCATCTTCCTCTTCACAATACCCCATAGATTTTCTATGGGTTTAAGGTCAGGCAAGTTTGCTGGCCAATTAAGAACAGGGATACCATGTTCCTTAAACCAGGTTCTGGCAGCTTTGGCACTGTGTGCAGGTGCCAAGTCCTGTTGGAAAATGAAATCTGCATCTCCATAATGTTGGTCAGCAGCAGGAAGCATGAAGTGCTCTAAAACTTCCTGGTATACGGCTGCGTTGACCTTGGACCTCAGAAAAACACAGTGGACCAACACCAGCAGATGACATGGCACCCCAAACCATCACTGACTGTGGAAACTTTACACTGGACCTCAAGCAACGTGGATTATGTGCCTCTCCTCTCTTCCTCCAGACTCTGGGACCCTGATTTCCAAAGGAAATGCAAAATTTACTTTCATCAGAGAACATAACTTTGTACCACTCAGCAGCAGTCCAGTCCTTTTTGTCTTTAGCCGCTTCTGACGCTGTCTGTTGCTCAAGAATGGCTTGACACAAGGAATGCGACAGCTGAAACCCATGTCTTGCATACGTCTGTGCGTAGTGGTTCTTGAAGCACTGACTCCAGCTGCAGTCCACTCTTTGTGAATCTCCCCCACATTTTTGAATGGGTTTTGTTTCACAATCCTCTCCAGGGTGCAGTTATCCCTATTGCTTGTACACTTTTTTTCTACCACATCTTTTCCTTCCCTTCGCCTCTCTATTAATGTGCTTGGACACAGAGCTCTGTGAACAGCCAGCCTCTTTTGCAATGACCTTTTGTGTCTTGCCCTCCTTGTGCAAGGTGTCAATGGTCGTCTTTTGGACAACTGTCAAATCAGCAGTCTTCCCCATGATTGTGTAGCCTACAGAACTAGACAGAGACCATTTAAAGGCCTTTGCAGGTGTTTTGAGTTCATTAGCTGATTAGAGTGTGGCACCAGGTGTCTTCAATATTGAACCTTTTCACAATATTCTAATTTTCTGAGATAGTGAATTTGGGATTTTCCTTAGTTGTCAGTTATAATCATCAAAATTAAAAGAAATAAACTTTTGAAATATATCAGTCTGTGTGTAATGAATGAATATAATATACAAGTTTAACTTTTTGAATGGAATTAGTGAAATAAATCAACTCTCTGATGATATTCTAATTATATGACCAGCACCTGTATAAGAATGTTCATTTCGGACACAGCAGGTGTCACAGCTCTAATGTCCAAACACCGCCTAATAACAAGCAAGGGGATGTATCACAATGAAAACACTCGGAAACTGATTGTAAAATAATACTCCAAAACAAATATACTAGGACCAAGAGGGGCATCTTATAAAAAATTTCACAAAATTTATTTCAAATTTAATTCAAGCACTTTCAAGGACCAATATTTGTTTTCAAGTACTTTCCAGGCCTTGAATTCAAAGCTTCAAAGTGAGTTTTTTTAAGGCGACCGTTATTTTAGAACGTTTGCCCTTATTGTTTACATGGCGACACGTCATGCGTGTCACGTAACATACCACAGCCACAATAACATTGTATGACAGATGTATCACTATTGTTTTGTTTTTCCTTTTTTTTTATTTAAAATATTAACAAACTTGCTTACCATGTCATCAACTATCTGATATTCTGATTCTCAAATATGTGTAAGTGAGTGTGTTTTGTCATTTAAAAATCTTTATAAATTATCTTTATCTTGATCTATAATGCGAGACGGGCGCCGCCATCTTAGTTTGCGCTGCAGTTCGCAGAGTCCTGTTAGTCGGATTTACAGCACGTGAATTCATCAGTTTCTCCCGAAATACATGCAAGTAAGTGGCTGGTGAACTGGAAGAATAATACAGTAAACTTTATAGTTACTTAGGCCCATTATGTGCGTCTGATATGAATAAATGTCGGCAAATTATATTTGAATGGATTGTTATTGCTGCTTCCACTGATGTCTGGCATCAGTGTGTATTTTATAAACTCTAAATGTATTGTTTTACTGGTGCTTATGCATATTTAAATGTCTGAAACTTTACATATAAAAAAAAAAGAAAAAAAAAATTATGTGGCTGAAAACACTGCATAGATGTGATATATGGCAAGCGCTGAGCGCGTCCGTCTCACAGCCAAAGTGCGAAAGCACAGTTTGAATCTGGAAGTTATGTGATGTCGCTGAACATTCTAAATCCCTAATGTGGGACCGTACTCTCAGGGGCACAGAAATAAAAATCCCATATGTGGGACAGTACCGCTCAAAAGGTTAAAGGTGCCCTCGAATGAAAAATTGAATTTACCTTGGCATAGTTAAATAACAAGAGTTCAGTACATGGAAATGACATACAGTGAGTCTCAAACTCCATTGTTTCCTTCTTCTTATATAAATCTCATTTGTTTAAAAGACCTCCGAAGAACAGGCGAATCTTCATGCCTTAAAATAACTTGAATGTAACTCTACACCCTTGCTTTATTTAGTATACACAGATCTATAAATATGCTAATTAGCACCGCCTAGATCACTGCAGTTTTAAAGAGAAAATACTCAGCAATGGTGATGACTTATGAATTTGCACATGGTTTGTCTAAAAACATTAAAAACACCACATAGACATATAAACAACATTAAAAAAAAAAAAGATTTTCACCACAAGGGGACTTTAATATTACTCCGATTGTATTTGGCTGAAAGGAGAAAGTCATATACACCTGTACATATTTTTTCCCTTCAAATAAACATGAATTTTTAGTATTTGGGTCATCCCTCTTTTGCTTTAATCGCAGCAGCACTCAAGCTGCATGAAGACAACATGATCAGAAGGTTTTACAAAAATTTGTGATCCAGCATGATTTTGATTTCTTTGAATCAAATGATTCAAAGAGCACCTTGTGCTTCAACGGAAGCAAAAACATATGACCTGTTGCACAAACTGATGAAAATGACTGACCTTTCCAGGTTGTAATATTCCAGCCACATGTTGGCATATTTTGCATTCCCTTTTGTCATTATGCTGTCCCACAGTTCACGGGCCTTCTGCATGTTCTTACAGTGTAAGGCCTGTTTGGAGCAAACAGACACAAGCAGCTCTATAACAACGGCGGACAGACTGTAGTCAGCAGAATGACATTAGTTAATGGAGGATGGACAGATGCAACGGTGTAGTGTTTCCTCACCTCTATCTTTGCCCAGATCTGCATTATTGTGCAGGACAGATCTCCACTTTCACTGAACCCTGAGAAGAAGTGAGACAGTAGTTAAATGTATCTTTCTACTACAAGTCTGCTCTCATACCTCATAAAATCAGATAAGATACTTACTCTCTTCTACATCCTGTTTCAGGTAATCAAGGGAGCGCGCGAAAGCTGCCCGCAGCTCGTCCAACTCCCTGCTCCATTCTGAAATGATCAACAAATCCATCAACAATAAATCACCAGATTCACTCATCTGATATCAACTGTGACTGTGGAACAAAACTTGAGAATGTAAAAACAGATCAGTAATAGGGCAGAAAAGAAAAGCATATGCTCTTGCCTTTGCTGAAGTCAACACGTCTCCTCAAGTAGTCCAGATTAGATTGCCAGATTTCTACATAATCAGTCGCCTGGATGAATCCTGCATTCAGGGCCTTTTCAAACACATCTAGGGACATAATGCATGTTACTGTCAATTTTTCCATGTTAAAATGGTTCTATTACTGCAAAAGGTTTTTGTCATTCAGAAACTGATTTACCATTACAGTGTTCCCACATATTTTCCTAATTTGAATTTGCTAAATTAATTTCCATGACTCTTCATTTCATAGAGATTGCACAGAAATACATATTATTTTATATTTAGAACTGAGCATAATCTGAAAAAGTTATATTCACTATATAGATTTTTTTCCATGACAATAGGAACCTTGTTCTACAACGTTTGATGACACAGAGATGTTTGAAGTGAATACCCGTCACTGTCTGATGGTCTGCCCCATGTCGCTCTAGAGCCAATAGATAGCTCTTCCACAGGCCCATGGTCCAGGGACAGTTCCTGACGGCTCGCTCATGAGCAGATAACACTAAATCTTTTATTTTCAACTGACGGTCCTGAGGTAGAACAGAAAAAAACAAAACATGTTTTTCCTATCTATTTATTTTTTGTAGTAGGTGTAGCGAGTAGGTGTGGGTGACTTAACTATTTGACTCAAACACAAAAATGATATTTTATCACCCTCCTTCTGACTGTGGAATACTACAATTTAGAATTTTTTTTAACTGAACAGCTGGACAAATTGATTCAAAACTGCCCTATTTAATAACATATCATTGATTGAAAAGGTAAAAACACCAGAAATAAGACTTGTGTTTCGAGCAAATGCAGAGGAAATGTGAAAAACTATACTCTTGTTCTAGAAACATGACTGCACCTTCAGGTTGTGTGCCTGATTTTTTCCAACTTTACAAAATTGCAGAGATTGAAATAAATATAAATCAGGATGAATGACGAGCAAATTCACACCTGAATATTCTTTCACTCAGAAACATGTTACACAATTGAAGTAAAAATACAACCAAATTCAGTATGCTATATAAAAATCAAGATATTAATACTGCATTGCATGTTAAAATGTAAAGAAAAGGTCTCCAGCCTATTTGCCTTCCACACCAAAGCCACTAAATACATTTCAGGAAGAGCAGGTGGTGTGTGTGATGAGTAGTCTGTAATGATCATAATTCCCCATCCAATCCAGTGCTGCCTTTCTTCTGCCAACCCATTTACAAACACTTCTGCTCAAAGATTACGTATAGCATCAAGCAAAAGGAGACGTTCGGCAGGGAATCACCCCTCCATTGTAAAAGAGGTTTAATCTTCAGCCAAGACAAATTTGTCTGTGGGAAAGTGCCTTACATCAATAATCATTCCGTAAAATGCAATAATGGCTTTACAAATGGGAGAGATGAATAAAATCCCTGCTTTGTGCACCATACGCCAACTCAACATCTGCTCAATGCACTCCAAAATGTTTTTGTTACATCAAAGACTGAATGAGGATATCTGCTGAAGTATCAATCATAGTAGCAACGTTCTTTGAAGCATACAAGACTACTCCACAGATAAAACTAGCCGAATACTCTGAATAAGTGGTGCATGGATATTAGTAAGAAATAAATGTAATTCCACTATGGAAAAACACTTGTTCCCAAAGTGGTGCAGGTCATTGGTTACATAGAAGGCTTTAGATACAATACAGTACTTTGTAAAACCAAGTAATAACCCCCTTTTATCCATTAGGCAAAGCAGCTCTGTGACTCACAGAGTGAGGTGCATATAATTTAGTTAAATAGAATCTCAATTTAATCACCTAAGAGAGTACAAGTATGGAGGCTTGATTTAATTACTTCACACATCCATAGCTGCCAGGAATTCAGCTGCCTGAATGGGTTCCACCAACACAGTCCAGCCTGTAGCCCTTAATGCAGAAGTTCATTAAGTTCAGTCGTTGAATCAGAAAGCCCAAATGGATAGAAGCTTTGGCTGCTAATGTGGGGAAGTGTCATTCTCTCCCCTTCTCGTTCTCATTTTTCTCCCCCTACGCACCTCCCCCATCTCTCTTTCTGTCTTATTAACTTGCCGTTTTCCCCCTCTCCCTCCCTCTCTCCCTCCATCTGGTGAGGTGTTGGCTCTCTAATGTGTTCTCAGCTGCAACTACGCTGTTGTGCGTTTGTGGCTTGTGCATCTCATTACCATCCCATTAAAGCAATTAATATGTTCCTGAATAAACGGAGGAAGGTGTGGGGCTGGAACACGTGCAGATGCACATTTATTTTTTGTGAGCTCTGCGAAGGGCGGCTGGGTTAAAGCGGATGTGTGCTTATGCGAGTCACTCACCAGATATGTGGTGTATTTGATCCACAGGTCTGGCACAAGGCAGTTCTCCGCCAGCGCTCGCTCAAATATAATCTGGACACGGGCCGGATCCCCTTCCTTTATCTCGAAATCTATGTACACTTGATACTCTGCCAGCTTTGGAGTTTCAGAGACCAGCTAGAAAATCAAAAAGAACAGCATTAGAAAGCACAAATGAGAAACATCATCTTTTGAATTTAACAGAAAAAAGAGCCACACAGGGAAATTACATGTGTTCTAATGAAAAGAGTACAAGAGCACTTAACTGATTATTGTAGAGTTTAATTATAATTAGTGACTGGGTACTTTCATTTAAAGTAAGTGCAGTGTAATTCAGTTCACTATTTAACAATCACTTCTACTTTCTGGGAGCATGGTACATTCTCCACTTTCTATGGCAACAGCACTAGTTGGGTTGAATTTGTTTTCTGAATTCAGTTCTTCTTGCGACTTGAGTGAATTATTTGTTGTATAGTTGTCAAAAGTACCGACTTCTGTACCTAGTCGGTACTGAAATGTAAAAATTGTGTTCGCCTCGAGCGCTGTTGAGCAGATTTGTAAACACCTCTGATTGGCCATTGTGTTAACGGCTTTTTGGATTTGTCTGTAATTGGCTTCAATGATCAATGATGTAAAAACCTTGTAAACAGTCATCACTGAAGCTCTTCACCGAGCGTTTACACAGATACACACTGGAGCGTTTGAAGGCAGGCGTCTATCATGGACCAGTCCACTGATTGATGCCTGCTTTCAAACGCTCCTGCTCCCGCTTTCAAATTCAAACACTTCTGTGTGCTTTCAAACACTGCCGTGCGTTGATCATTGTAGCCAATCTCAGACATATTTGATGAGCGCATCAACACAATGGCCAATCAGGGGCGTTTATGAATCCACTCAACAGCGCTCAAGGCATCACATTTTTAAAATTTCAGTACCGATAGGTACTGAAGTCTGAACTTTTGACAACTCTAATTTGTTGAATATGAAAATCTTGACTACAAGCTTTAGAGTCAACATTAGCCACCCATGGCCATTTTGTTTCTCTAATGTGCTGAATGTCCAAGAAAAACAGGATATTCAAAGTAGGAAAAAAGGTAGAGCATGACTTGATTTTGTCTACTGGGAATCAATTAAATAGTGAATAGTGTTCAAGTTATGCAGTCAATTGTGGAGGACTGTTGCCAACACCATTTTGGTTAAGCAGCCTTAGTGATGTCAGCCAAAAAGGAAGTTGTTTCAGAGATGGTTCAATCCTTTAATGTTTGATGAAAGACTAAGAAGAAAAAGAAGTAACAAGAAAACAAAAAAGACCAGAACTGTGTAATAAGAAAGTAAATAATGAGATTAAAATTGAGATTTAATGTTGACTTCTCCTGAATGGGTGAAAGTATAGTGTTGATGAGCAAATGTTTGTGGACGATGAGCTTTCCTTACCATAGATGTTTAATTCATTTGATTCTCTAAATGACAATTGCGAAGACTGATTTAGGCTGTAAGCAGGTTACTGCTATAAAACATTTTAAAATCATAATCACTGCCTTTACGGTTACAACTGCTGCCAGAGACATCATTTTGCATTAAATTATAATGGAAAATCAGAAAACCAAAGGATCTAAAGCAGTGAGACAAGGGCATAGTTACCAAAGCCTCCTCGTAAGGTTTGCATTTCTCCATCTGTTGCAGGGCACGTCTATACTGGTGTGTAACCGTCTCAGGTACGCCATCATCGGCCCAGTCCGAGTACTCTGCATAGGTTCCCTCCATATCTACACAACAATGTTAACACATAAAGATGAGAAAAAGCATCCAGATACTTTAACTTTCAAAACCTTTTCACTGTTGCAGGAACACAGTGTCTGTTCTGTTTCAAAGATGCTTTCTGTTACTACTGCGTTTCTCACCTATGTCATCACTACAAGGCAATTTTATGACACAGAAATAGGGCTATAGAAACATGAGCCATGCTACACGAAAGCCTATTCTGTGATCTGGCTCTCTTAGCTGAGAGGGATGTGATCAGAGCTTTCTCCTCTGCATCTCCGGTGCCAAAAGCAGCCGGCAAGAGAGAATGGGTGAAAAAAAAAACCCTGCTCACAAAACCAGACCATCTGGCTATCTGCAGGCTGCTCCTGGCTCTCCTGTCCCCAGCCTGTGTTACAGCGTCTGGCAGCGCTGGTGTCTACCTGACAGAACCTATACTACTTGGCTTTCAGAAACGTACATGAAAGGAAACCACATGCAACAATCAATTTTATTTGTAACTCAAGTCTTAATCAATCCAATCTGACCAAATTTCACTTTGGTCTAGACATGTTGTTCTCAGTTTATTTTATTTCTGCCAAATTGCGCAATCTTATATTCATAGTCTAAATTCTTTCAGCATCCGTTCTTCCGAACCTTTCGGCCTGTGGATAAGTTTTTCCGATTATTCATTCCAACACTGGAAAGAGAAAACAAGAAAGAATGGGAAAGTGGAGGACCGAAGGAGTGAGAGGAAAGAAACAGAACGGCCCTCACCCATCAGAGGTACAGCAAGCTGCCGCCTGAAGAGTTTGTGTATGCGGTCGAGCTGGGCGTTCAACAGCTCCTGCTGCTCCTGTGATGGAACGCTGCCAGGAGGAGGCTGAACAAGAAAGAGGGGGTTAAAACACCAATACAAGACAAAACACTGCAATCATTTAAGCTATTTCTTCAAATTCATACTTCTCATTACAATTCATGTGATATTTAATAACAAGCCTTTCCATTTGGCTATTTTTTACACCCCCTTAATGCCATCTAAGTATTTCCTGTATACTTTCCTGTAGCTCAGTGGTTAGAGCATGGCACTAGCAATGCCAAGGTCATGGGTTCGATCCCAGGGATTGCACATACTCCGATACAAATGTATAGTATAATGCAATGTAAGTCGCTTTGGATAAAAGCGTCTGCCAAATGCATAAATGTAAATGTTAATGTAAGTAGGAACCCCAAGTACATACCTGTACTGTTGAGAGAATAACAATCTCAAACTCCCTGTAGGCCTCCCATATTGAAGCTCCTTTAGTCACATGTAAACCCACTGCAGTCAGTGCCCTCTCAAAGATGGACCGAACCCGCTCAATGCCTCCCTGGGCTCCCATTCCCCCGATGGAGTACTGTACATATTCCAACCAGATCTCTGGACCTGTGGATGGGTTTAACAGCAGCCTTTTTAATCCCCCAGTACAGGTTTATCTCAAAACAATCTATTTTACAATTAAGAAGAAATTACACTATCTTCATCAGATTATTGGTGGTAACAGAATGTGTGTTTTACAGTTAGCTAAAACACTTGAACATAAATATTACATTTAGAAAACACTACAAAATTTGACTAAATTAAACCCGTTTCTGAGAACTGAAAATTATGAATATAATTAATTCACACTTACACACATAATCCTTGATAGCCCTCTCAAACAGCTCGTAAACTTTCTCGCGGTCCGATTCGTCTTCTGTTAGGCGAATTTCATCCTTCAGCCAGTCCAGCCAAATCTCTGTTCCACCAAACAAATGAGTCAAACATAACACATAATAGACGTATCATCACATCATAAAATCTTAAAGTCCCTCTGTGGTGAAAATCAAGTTTTTAATGTTGTTTATATGTCTAAGTGGTGTTTTTAATATGCTTTAAGGCAAACCATGTGCAAAATCATATGTCAACACCGTTGCTGAGTATTTTTCTTTTTAAAAATGCAGTGATCTAAAGACAGTTTCAAAAACACGATTTGGAATCACTGGTGTTTCTTATGTCACAAAGTACCTTGTAACCTATCACGTCAATGTGCCGGCGGGCTTTAGCATATCATTAACTTCACAGGAAATTTTTTTTAAATATGCCATTTTGGTGATCAAAGATGAGTTTTAAGGGATAGAATTGTTGACTACAGGGGGATTTTAAAACTCCTTTAGATTGCAAATACATATACACATTCAAAGGCTTCATATTTGGTTTAAATATTCTTCATATACACTAACTAATTTTCTAATTGCACTCTCAAAGGTTTATCCCCTTTTTCTCCTATTGCAGCCAAGTGCTATAACAAACTCATTATCATGTCCAGTAAATTAATATGAATCATTATTACAATTCAAATGAATTGTCATCTGCAGGGTTGCTCAGTCCTGTTCCTGGAGATCAACTTTCCTGGAGAGTGATGAGTATTCATGAACAAATTCACAAAATAGCCAGGGGCCCCTTTCAGTAAGGAGGTTTAACCAACTCCGAGTTAAAACTTAAACTTTGTGTTGACTTTTTCTGAGATGGGAAAGTTTTCAGTTTCAGAACAGATGAATTGAGCTAGTTCAATCAACTCTGAGTAGGTTGACTCACATACACCACGAATATGAA
The DNA here is from genome assembly GCA_003731715.1 of Anabarilius grahami. Taxonomy (NCBI): domain Eukaryota; kingdom Metazoa; phylum Chordata; class Actinopteri; order Cypriniformes; family Xenocyprididae; genus Anabarilius; species Anabarilius grahami. The sequence goes on along the minus strand of RJVU01073043.1, from coordinate 1,393,833 downwards.
AAGCCATGATCAATGGAGCTCCAATATTATAATTCACAGGTTTTATGCAGGTTTCATCAAATCTAATTTAAAGCTTTTTAATGCCAAATTTTTAAATTTTTAATGCCATATACACTACCGTTCAAAAGTTTGGGGTCAGTAAGATTTTATGTTTTAAAAGAAGTATTTTCTGCTCACCAAGCCTGCATTTATTTGATTAAAAATACAAAACAAAAACAGTAATATTATGAAATATTATTCCAATTTAAAACAGCTGTTTTCTATGTCAATATACAATAAAGTGTAATTTATTCCTGTGATCAAATCTGAATTTTCAGCATCATTACTCCAGTCTTCAGTGTCACATGATCCTTCAGAAATCAATCTAATATGATGATTTGATGCTCAAGAAACATTTATGATTATTATCAATGTTGAACACAGTTATTTACATTTTTATTTCATGATGCTAAGATGAATAGGAAGTTCAAAAGAACAGCATTTGTCTGAAATCTAAATCTTTTGTAACATTAAACACTACCGTTCAAAAGTTTGGGGTCAGTAAGAATTTTTATTTCATTTTTGGGGGATAGAAATTAATCAATACTTTTATTCATCAAGGATGAGTTAAACTGATCAAAAGTTACAGTAAAGACAATTATAATGTTAGAAAATATTCTATTTTAAATAAATGCTGTTCTTTTGAACTTTCTATTCATCGAAGAATTTTGAAAAAAATTTGTACACAACTGTTTTCAACATTGAAAATAATCATAAATGTTTCTTAAGCATCAAATCATCATATTAGATTGATTTCTGAAGGATCATGTGACACTGAAGACTGAAGTAATGATGCTGAAAATTCAGCTTTGATCACAGGAATAAATTACACTTTACTGTATATTGACATAGAAATTAAAAGTTTTAAATTGGAATAATATTTCACAATATTACTATTTTTGTTTGTATTTTTAATCAAATAAATGCAGGCTTGGTGAGCAGAAGATACTTCTTTTAAAACATTAAAAAATCTTACTGACCCCAAACTTTTGAACGGTAGTGTATATATATGTCGCTAAATGTCGATAGATGAAGTCATGCGGCAATTTGTTTGCTTCTCTGCTGCTACCATTTTTGATCACATATTTTAATACAGCCAAATTTCCAATGAAATCTATATATTTTTCTGTTTTTGTTGTCAGACTATATGAAATGGTGACTGAAACGGGGCCCATTAAGACTTCATACAGGGCTTGACATTAAGCCTTGTCATTCACTTGTACGAGTAAAACAGTTGCTTGTACGGAAAATAAATAAATAAATACAATTCATAAAAAATTTATGATTGATCTTTCATTTTGAATTCTTAAATTCGATCAATAAATTTAATTGGAATAAGACACTAAGGGCTGTTACCAATCAAATTAATTCATTTACAAATTCACAATAAAAAAAATATAACTGCATTAAATAATGTTATGGGATTGTAAGAAATGTTGGGGGGAAATGATACTTTTAAAAATTTAACTAAACCACCAGTAGGTGGCATCAAGAAACCGTCTTAATAAGTGAGTCATTCATTCAAACGATTAATTCCAATGGCTGATTCATTCAAGAATGAGGGAGTTGTTTATGAATGGGTAATTAAATCTTTGACTCAAAATGCTTCAAATTGCTGAATCATTCAGTAATGTAAACAAGGATGAGCCTGCATCTCAATGAACATTCTATCCATCCTAAATAGTATGTAACATTATTAATATTTAATACTATTTAGGGCAGATAGGATGCACATTGGAATGCAGGGTGAGTGTTGCTACGCTATGGTTCTGCTGTGATCTTTGTTTGAAACTTTTCGCTGCTAAAATAGAACAAAAACAGTCAATGTACCTTCTAAAATGTAAGTGACTTAATATTAACTATTTGTTAACTGAACTGTTGTATGAAATCAGTGTCACGTTTTTAATCGTGATGGTAGCCTGTTTAGGAAAACAGCATTCTTGGTCGTGTGATATTGCTTAACTGTGCCAAGTTATAAAAACTCCACATTTTGAATTTTTACCGCAGTATGTTTAACTGAGTTTCTTTTTGTGTTTGCTTCACTCATGTTTCCATTTCTCCTCGAGATGGTGTGCGAGTCTCAAAAGCGCAACCTTGTTATCGTCAGTAGCCTACATTATACAGCCTATTATTATCCACTATCGATCGGCACTTAAACTAAACGTAATAAAATCATTTGCGGTTTTTTTTTTTTTTTTTTATTGACCAGCGCTAAATCCTGATTTATAATCGAGACGTTGTCTGACAAAATCACAATACACATTAGATAAACACAGTTGCTGTGATTTTGGCTAAAATGATCACTCAGGTTAGAAGCAATAGTACCTATTTTAATCGTTCTCTGGCAGAGAACAGCAGACGCAGAGAGATGTGCGCCTGCGGCAGCGGCAGGAAAGCAAGATCTCGCGCTCGTGCGGCAGTACCGGTGGGTAGAGATGTTCCGATACCCCTTTTCCATTCCCGATACCGATTCCGATACCTGAGCTCAGGGTATCGGCCGATACCGAGTACTGATCCGATACCTGGGTGTGTATCTGTATATACAGCTGTATATACTACTAGCCCTGTATGAATTGATAGAATTATTTATGGTGTGCTTCAGACTTATTCCTTAATAAAACAAGCAGCCAGCAGCCATTTCACCCTGTAGCCCAAGACTGGTTGCCCACTGAAGCTAAGCAGGGCTGAGCCTGTTTAGTACCTGGATGGGAGACCTCCTGGGAAAACCAGGTAGCTGCTGGAAGAGGTGTTAGTGAGGCCAGCAGGGGGTGCTCACCCTGTGGTCTGTGTGGGTCCTAACGCCCCAGTATAGTGATGGGGACACTGTACTGTAACAAGCACCGTCCTTCGGATGAGACGATAAACCGAGGTCCTGACTCTCTGTGGTCATTAAAAATCCCATGGCACTTCTCGTAAAGAGTAGGGGCGTAACCCCGGTGTCCTGGACAAATTCCCTCCATAGGCCCATACCAATCACGGCCTCCTAATAATCCCCATCCCTTTAAATTGGCTCTTTCACTCTCTCTCCTCTCCTCTCAGCTGGTGTGTGGTGAGCGCACTGGCGCCGTTGTACTGTGGCTGCCGTCGCATCATCCAAGTGGATGCTGCACACTGGTGGTGGATGAGGAGAGACCCCTAATATGATTGTAAAGCGCTTTGGGTGTACAGTTGTACATAGGAAAGCGCTATATAAATGCCTCATTCATTCATTCATTCATAAAACAAGAACAAATACATACAGTGAACTAGAGTATTTTTATTATCTGACATACATTTGTCAGTTATATTATTTATTTTAAATGAAAAACAACTTCAAATACAGCCACAAATCTAACACTGTAAACTGAAAAAGGTATATTAGTTTTACAATATAACTATAAAAAGTGCAACAAATAAATCTAGGAATATAATTATATAAGAAAATAATCTCTTTAAAACTTGAAGTCCAGAAACTATTTTGTTAAATAAAAATCTCGACGACTGACAGCGGCTGGTCATCCAGAACAATTAAACCCGACAATTTTGTCGGTTATATTTATCTGTCTTATGAAAACTTTTCTCTTTGTTTGAATGAAGCTGGCACGCCTCATCCCTCTCCGTCCTAGCCTTTATGTAACCATCGTGTTGCGCGGGGTGACGCATCTTCAAATGCTTTACTAAGTTATTTGTGTTAAAGTTGCCAATACTTGTGCCACCCCTCGAAATTGCAGCATTGCATATGAGACATGTCGACGTTTTACTGGTCTGAAATACTGCCAAACAGCAGACATACTGCTAGCGCGTTTTCACTTCTTCGCTGCTCTAAACAGTGGTTGCTTGTGGCAACACAGCATAACTTCCTGTGTTTGCATTCTGAGCCGCGAGGAAGAATTGATTTCCGATTTGCTGCGTTAAGCAAAGATAGCGGGCACAACTAGGTATTGTTTAAGAAAATGGTATCGGATCGGTACGTGAGTTTAATTACTCGCCGATACCAGAATTTTTTGTGGTATCGGTGGTATTTCCGATACTAGTATCGGAATCGGAACAACCCTACCGGCGGGTCTCGGAAGCTAGATCAGGTTAACAAGTATATTCGTCATATCGCGCTTTCTTAGAATAAAGTTGCAAAAGGGGTCTGAAAAGTCGCTAAGTTGGCAACGCTGATGCAGCCTTCCGCAGGTCCCAGCCCGCCGCTGTCCAAAACGACGTTACGACAATTTTGCACCGGCCGGAGGCAATTACCAAACTGGTTCCGTGTGTGTATCACACCAATGTACATATTTTACGACAGCAAATCAAAGTTATTAATTCAAGGCTATATTCAATATAAACTGGTAGTATTATTTTTCTTCAAAACTTTCTAAAAAAATGTAATGCCTGTAGGAATAAAATTTAATGCTTTTTAATGCCATTTAAGGCCTCAATTTAAGGCCTCATGTTATAATATCAGAGGTGAAAACTGGCAGAACGGTAGGTTATTGTACTAATATTCATTTTCATGTTATCCCACGGGCAAAAATAAATAAATAAATAATAAAAATAATAAAATTAAAGTGCTTATTTATTTAGCAAATTAGGCTTTCTGCCAATAGGGTAAGAAAAATATTGCAGCGGCTATTTATACTAAAGGCCCCGGTATACTTCAAACGAAATCGAAGAACGAACTGATGTGACGTCATTTCGAACAAAATCAGGCCAAAACGAACTTGCTCCAGCTGCAAAACACCTTCGTACTACCATTGGTCAGTGACGATAGCGTAATAGGAGGTGTGCGCCGAGGCTCCGCCTTCACTCGCGTGGGACGCGTCTTTGACTCATTTTGTGTGTTTGAGTTCGTCGAGGTAAGATCTCCGCGGGTGAAAACATGAACACACTGGATAGCCGCTTTATAGTACAAAATGAAGTTGTGCTTGTAAATAAATGAGGCACTGTTTTTCATGTTTGATACTGTAAAGCTGCTTGATTTTAAGCAATCTATTGAATAAAGTGCTGTATGAAGACGTGACGTGACTGGAGTGCTAATTTGCAGAGCTCGTGCTAACATTCCCATGTTGTTATTATCAGACGCTTTTCTTATGCTTTCTATAATAAATGCTTGCCGTTTTCTCATTTTTGTTGTGTTTATTTTGTTACTGAGAAGAAAGTGCATGGCACATATTTTACATATTCATGTAACCTTCCCTCTCAGCAGTGTGGGCGGCGTCAGATGTTCATTTACAGTATATCGCTGGTCACGCATTTCGAACTTCATTTTACCCCTAAACGAAGAACGAAAGAGAACTTTGTTTGAAGTATACCGGGGTCTTAAGTGGAAACAGCATATTTTTCTAGCAAGAGATGCTATTTACAGTGCAAATTGCTGTAGATGTGTAGTGATAGAAAAATGATAGTGATAGAAAATAGTGATGTATTCTATTTAAAGCTGCTGTCCGTAACTTTTTTTGTGTTCAAAATTTACAAAATTTATATAATGAAAATGTACAACATGAATCCATTTTCCAAACCGTGTTTTTGTCTTACCCTGAAAACCCAGAGTTTCCCTCATTTCAGGGTTAACATACTCAGAGTTTTCACTTAACCTCCTTTCTGAAACGGGCCTCAGGACTCTAAAAGCACTAGTTGTCCTTTCACTTTATATAAAATTATGCACCAATCTCTCTGTTACAGAATCAGAGAAAAGTCTGGCTACCGCATAAGGCACACAAAGAGAACAAAAAAAAAAAAAAAAACACAAGAGGGAAACAAAATAAGGATGTCGCACCTTCAGTGAGAGGAAAGAGTTCACTCATCTTCTGTCTGGCCTTGCGCAGTCTGTGAAGCTTCGCTTCTTGCCTCAGCAGTTTGATCAGGTCCACATGGCAATTGTAATCAAATGCGTTGATTGACAGCTGTAGAAATGAGACACAGCCAGGATGTTGACTTTTGCTTTATGAGATTCATGTGGTATTCACAAAATATTATACAAATGAAATCTTGATTCACAAAAGGGGCTTTCGCACCGGAGGAACATTTTCATTGTTCCTATAACTATTGGCGGAAGTACTCGCTTTTTGCCGTGTTCGCACTCACAGCAGAACAGCCTGCAGTACCTGTGCGCTCCCCACGCTTTGAGAAACACTGGTTTACATATACGTACTCCACAAACTCTCTCAACGAACATGGAAAACAGTGATAGATGGATCAATGCCAAAGTCCAGGCACTTCTCAACCATTCACGGTGTCCTCCAGTTGTTGAATGCCGGCCTTAAATGACGTCACTGTCATCCGTCATTTCAGTGTTCCTACTGGCGGTGCCGCTCTGGTGGCTAGTTCCTATAACTACCCAATGCGAAAGCCCCTAAAGTACCCTGTAGAAGTTGACCTATGAAAGTTTAGTATCATTAAACTTAATGCTAAAATCATTCAAAATAAATACATCAATATGAGATTACATTGCTCAATGAAAATGCTTAAACGTGAACCATACACACAAAATATCACATGATTGCATTGCTTAGTTCACCCAAAAATAAAAAAAGAATTCTGTTATTAATTACACACCCTCATATTGTTTCAAACCCATAAGACCTTTGATTGTCTTTGGAACACAAATTAAGATATTTTTGATGAAATCCAAGGCCTCAGGGGGTAAGGCACTCTGTTTGGGAACCACTGTTTTAGCAGGGCTTTTGGATACTCTTTAGCTGGTCTGGCTGGGAAGCCAGCTGAAGACCAGTTTATACAAGTTTTAAGTATTTGGCATAACACATGAATTTATGCATTTGGAAGATGCTTTTATCATAAGCGACTTGCACTGCATCCAAGGTATACATTTTATCAGCTCATGCTTTCCCTGGAAATTAAACCCATGACCTTGGTGTTTCTAGCTAGACCATCTTAAACCAGCTAGGGGTGGTTTTAACAGTTTTTAAAACAAACATGCAGTACTGGCACACTGGTGTTTTCATCAGCTGTACTCAGTATGTCAAATCAGAAATAGCATCTACTCCAAAACAGAAGGCAAAACTCAGAGCAACACAAGGAATCCCAAACCAAACATGTGGACATGACCACTGCGCAACAGTATCTTCACCCCCCTAAAAGCCTCCTGCTAAGGCATTTGGTCTGCAGCTCAAAACTAATGTGTAATAATCATGATTAAAGTCTAAAATCATCACAGCATCTAATCGGCGTCTCTTGACAACTCTGTTGCATACAGCTCCCTCTATATGAGCTCTATGGCGCGTATTTGAACTCCATGCGCACAGCACGCGTCATCAAAACACTCCAACAGTAAACTTTATTCTTATATATTTCACTTACAGTCTTTAGACATGCAAGGTCACAAAAATCCATAGACACATTTAGGACTGCGTATAGGTGGAAAACAAGTAAAAAGGCTAAATGAAAGGGCAGTTTGGAGGGTTTAAATATCATGACACAAGTGTTCGCTAGCCCACTTAAGCCTTTGCTAGCCACATTCCTCAGGAACACAGTTAAACATTTCTGTATTTTTATTACTTCTGGCCAGGTATTTTGTAAGCTAAGCATGTATGACCTCTCTACTAAACGGGCTCTGGCAAATACATGAACAGAAGCTCCCCAGCAGAGTCGTCCGTGGGGTGTTTTGAGAGCTGCGTATGTGAAGAGAGCCGTTAGCCTCATTCATTCCTCTCACCTGCTCCTCCAGCCGCTGGATCTCTGCTTCATTCTCCCGCTCGTCCTCGGACGTGTCCTCTTCATCTTCTTCCTCGGAATGCTCAACTCCCATCCCTTCTTCTTCTTCCTCCTCCGACTCCATCTCTCGCTCCATGCCCTCAGCCTCCTCTTCGATATCTGGCAACAACGTCTGTTCTTCGTTACCCGTCGCCGCCATGTTGAGTACTATCTGCCTGGAAACAGGGGCAGGGCTAGCGCACACAACACGAGAGCTCGCGCGAAAAACAGGGGGCTCGTGCAACCAGAAGGCGGGGCTCGAGGGAAAAGCAGGGGGCGCGTCCCAAATACAGGCATTGGCCTCTTCAGTTTAGCATATTTGTTACTGTAGTCCTTTCCAACGAAATTATTTGTGGTAGCTTGGAAATCTATCTTCGTTTGTCAATATCTGCATTAAAATATTCTTCATGCTTTTGTCCTATGCAGCAGTAATAAGACAAATACATTGAAATTCCCAAATATTCACATATAATGTGCATGTTAAAAGTCAAATATTAAATGTTACTCGTAAACATGCTAAATAATATATTTATAAATGTTGTGCAGGATGAAATTGCTCCCCCTGCTGGTTGGGTTCCGTCATAGCTCCCACTGTTGGAGGGCATGTTTTTGCAAGCGGTACTCGTCAGTACCGAGTAGTAACATCAAATATAGAAATTAGAAATACATAACTGCATATATAAATATAAAGGTGGAATGTTTATTATAATAAAAGATTACTACAATATGAGTGAATAAATTCATTCATTCAATATTGAATGAATGCAGTGAATTCGCTGCCACTATCAGTTGAGTGCTTAATGTTTTGTGCAAAACAACATTGATATTAATTATAAGGCAGAAATTATATATGCAATATTATATTAAGGCGAAATTTATAATATCTACAGTTTATAAAACTTGTGTAATGAGGTGTTTGGTGAAAGCGCGCCCCCTGTCAGTTGAGCCCAGTGTGTGCAGTTGCAGTCAGTCATCATGGCGTTAGCAGCGGCAGCCAAGCGCTGTGCATCCTCTGCACTTTTCAATAGATCATTGTCATTACCCGAGCTCATATCCGCCTACTCTTATCATAAAAAGGTAAATATCACTTCTTGTCTTATAGCTGACCATCCAACGATAATTTAACTATGATTTATTCAGTTGTAGTTCCTAATGTTTTAGGAGAACAACTTTGTCCCAGCGTGGTTGCTAGCTAGGCTAACATTAGATAACTGCGCATGTAAACAAATCAGCAGAACATTGTACGTTAGACAATATATTCAGTAGTCTGCTTAAGTATAAAATTCATGTCATCAACTGGTTTATGAATTTTTGTCTGAGATAAAAATGACATTCATCCATATTTACAGTTAGCTTCATAATCAACTTGATTACCTGTCCTATAAACTCATCAGTGATGTCTTTCAGTATATCAACTGTGCCACAGGTTAATAAACCTATGTTTTTTGTATATTGTTAGTACACTAAAGAATTACCAATAAATATCAATGATCTGTAATGTTATGCTATGAAGGTCACTGTCATTATCTATCAAGGGAACTTTTTCATTTGGTGTAAATTGTCATTCTCGCCAGTCCTCAGATGAATTGTCTTTGATTGTTAAATATGATCAGCATGTGTTCATGCTTTTTTCTGAAGGTGGTGGACCACTATGAAAACCCTAGAAATGTTGGTTCCCTGGACAAGAATGCCAAGAATGTGGGCACTGGTTTGGTAGGCGCACCTGCATGCGGGGATGTAATGAAACTACAGGTAAGAACTTTTTGCTTTTAAAATGATGAGGCTGAATACAGCAATATGGTTTTAATACCATATCTGTCAGCCTAGAGGCAGATGCTCATTTTAGATCACTATTTTATACTTTATCCAGTGGTATACAATTAATAAATAAATAGGCTAAGTTTAAGCTAAATGACATAACATATTACATAATATTGAGTGTTTGTGCTCCAAAATAGTTTCCAACCAGAGTCACAGCAGAACGTTTGTGTCACACAGTCGTGTTTCTTTCTTAAATGATTCAGTGTTTTTAATGATTCAATGACCCATTCATAAAGATACTCACTTGCTTCGTTCCTGAATGAATTGGCCGTTTTGAATGAAATGGTTATTGATTAATTCATTAATTAATTTGACTACCTTATTAATACAGTGACTTGTTGCCACCTACTGGCAATTTTAGTTTCACATTTAAAGTATAATTTATTTTTATTTTTTTCAAAATTTCATATTTCTATATTCTATATTTTTATTTAAAGCATGAATTATATTACTTTTTTTTTTTTCATTTGTAAACAGTCTACATCTAAACATCTAAATGCCACTTCAGATGCAGCTTCTGTGCCACCTCTGCAGTGCAAAGATGGATTTTGTCTGATTTCATTGATTAGTAACAGCTTATTCTGATTGCATTTATTGAATAAATGTAAACATTTAAATAAAAGGGGACACAAATTTAAAAAGGTTGCTTTTAAAAGCAAAAATGACCCTGGAAATCGATTTAAATAACACCATTAATGGAAAAGTTCTGGAAAAGTTTCCTTTTCTAGGAAAGACTAAACAAATTACAACAAAGTATGCCATGGATCTGTGTGTTTGGTATTAAAGTGACAGCAGCCTAATATACCTATTTGCTGCTCTGTGTCATTAATCTGAATCAAACAAAAGAGAAAATAACTTGCTGCGCTTGACTGAATTACTTTTACCTTTTAATAGGAATACATTTATATTTAATTAAGAGTATGCAAAAAAATTTACATTTGATTATTACATTTCTGTACTAATAACATAATACAAAATAACTTCATGATATATGATTGTTATTGTGAAATAAAATTTCTCATCATGTAATAAGAATTCTGTCATATCGCCCACCCCTAAAAATATATGTACATAACACTGATCATTCACTTGACTCTTTTGTTTTGCAGATTCAGGTGGATGAGAATGGAAAGATAACAGACGCCAGATTCAAAACATTTGGCTGTGGCTCAGCCATTGCTTCCAGCTCACTGGCCACAGAGTGGGTGAAGGGGAAATCGGTGAGTCATTGTGACTCAGACCAACACACCCATTCACAGTGTGATCAGATTATCTCATTGTGCTCCATATTTGTTCTCAAACATTCCTACATTTGTAATGTCCTCTTTTATAGATTGATGAAGCCCTGAAAATCAAAAACACAGAGATTGCCAAAGAACTTTGCCTACCACCAGTCAAACTACATTGCTCTAGTAAGCATCAAAATGATTGTTTGAGACTGCAAACACATTGATGGTATCAAAAAAGACATGGACTCAAATGCTCTGTTAATTTTTTTTTCTTCTGGCAGTGCTTGCAGAAGATGCTATCAAGGCTGCATTAGCAGACTACAGGCTCAAACAGAAGGACAAGGAGACGTTGGCTGAAGCTCGAAATTAATGTCATAATTCACCATTGAGTCACTGTCACCCACTCTTGCTGTGACTCAGGAAAAAATGGTGTCGTTTATTCCCTTACTGAGGTTGTAATAAACATAATAGCCAGTGTCTATCATTACTGCTATATGCACACTGCCTTAGCATTGCTGGTTTGAAGTGCTTTGCATTGACGGACTGTGGGGATCTTTGGATTAAAGTTTTTTTCTGTATCTCTCTGAATCACGCACATTAAAATAAACTTTGATTCCTGAAGATCTCATACTCTGACATGAAATGTCCTCAATATTAAATGTATAATACTAAAATGCTTTTAAATGTATTCTACTACACTTTATATAAAGTAAAGTATGGGTTTTGAAAAAAATGTACATTTGTTAAGCTTTGCAGGAGGGTCATTATAGTTTTGGCAGTGATTTGTAGGATACCTGGGCTTTGATGCTGTATTATTTCTTGTAAAAACTTAATAAAGCTCTAGATGTTAATGTTGCATCAACCATTGTTTTGTATTAACCCCTACATTTCTGCATTAAAAAGTTGTCTGTGATCGGGTTATGAATGTGTGCTAACGTCTTCTTGAACCTGTGGAAACGGTGCAACTCTCAAGTTTCGGAGCAGGATGTTCTTCAGTACTAAAGGCACTGTGAGCATCAGAAGTCCTGTAAGCACACACAGAATAGCCAGGACCGCAATGAGCACTGGGTCACTGGACTGCAGTATTGTCTGAGGAGTGAATTCGATGTCTCTAGTTGTGGTCATTGATTGAGTAGTTGCTGATGATCCTGGTTGCCGACCTGTTGAATTCTCCACACAAGCAGGTTCCTCATCTGTGGCTGGACTGTTGGGTACTTGGGTGGACGGGGGTATAAAAGATGTCAAATTTAGCGAGAGACAGTTTTCGTAGCTCAGTCTCTCTAAAGTGGGCTGGTCTGACCCAAAGAAGGACCTTGATATTGTGCTCTCTGGCAAAGATTTTTGACATCTAAATGAACTTGCATTGCATGCAACATCAGATCTAACCAACATCGATGTACTTGTAGTCTGTTCTATATGACTTTCAATCACTTTTCCAGTTTCTGTGCTTGTATTTACAGATGACATTCTCTCAACTGGCTTAAAAAGTTTTGGACAGATGGCCATGACCGACAGAGTTAATAGCAACTTCTGTGCAAGGTGCAAAGGAGTTGTACATACTAGGTCCGATGCCATCCGTAACCTGTCCATCAGAAGCCACCTATAAAGATACACGATGTCACACTCACAAACCCACAGGTTATTGGCTAGTTCCACCGAATGGAGACGGGACAATCCATCAAAAGCCTGCTCGGGTATAGAGCGTAAACAGTTACTGTTAATCTTTAACACTTGTAAGTTCACCAAAGCACCCAACGAGGACGGATCTAGGGCAGATATGCAGTTTGCCGACACGTCGAGGTGTGTCAGCGAAGAAGGTAAGTTAGGTGGCAGATGAGACAATCTGTTCCCGTTAAGAGTCAACCTCCTCAGTTTGGTCAGACCTAGCAGCGCCCCTGGCTGAATCGCTCGTATCCGGTTATCCTCTAGGTCTAGGCGTGTGAGGTTTCCAAGCTGCCTTAGAGATCCAGCAGTGATGTAGGTGATCTGATTCTCTTGAAGCTGAAGGGTCTCTAGACTTGATGGCAGCCCCCGAGGGAAACGAACCAGTTGATTGTGGCTGAGGCTCAGTTCCTGTAGGCCTGAGTACGGTTGAAACACATTATCCACATTGCAGAGCCGATTCCGGGCTACAGAGAGGACGGCGGTGCTTAGGGGGACAGAGCGAGGCAGAGTATGTAGACCAAGAGACTCGCACAGAACCAGAGCACCAGAATGGGGACAGCAGCAGCCGTTGGGACAGGGTGACACAACCAGGCCGGCAAGGAGTGATGAACAGAGATACAACAAGAGACAGTAGAGAAGACTAGGACGCATGGCTCACTTGAGGGAAGAAGATTAAGAGGGATTGATAAGGGAAAGAGAAAGGAGAAGTTAGTAACTGCTTTTCTTTTACCGCAAATTAATCTGTTGAACAAACTTAATTACCATGATGGACTCTGCGACTCCTCCAGGTTGTATTTCCTTTCATGCGCGTCTTGAGCTTGACTCCAAACGCCTTATCAAATGTGTTACTTAGACATAGAGATGTGGTACTCACCATTATTGCCCTGTTTCAGCTGACCCCTCGCTTTCACTTTATCTGCTTCACGTCCTTCATTCTTTCCTCTTGTCCCTTCTAAAGAATGGTCCATGCTCACCCTGAAAATTCTGGGTAGCGGCCCATCAAACTTTAATGGCAGCCTTAAGGTTTTGAGTTACCTGTTTTGTATCTTCTTCACAATGTAAATTAACTGGGCACTCCAGTTGCTTTTCCCATGGCACAGCTGCACTGGGTTAGTAGAGTAGTTTTTTGTTTATAATAATTCTGCGCAAGAAATATGTTATTTGATCGTCTGAAGAACAATACTAGGTGGACCTCAAGTAAACTGTATATTTATGTTAATCATGGCTGGCCAAAATCATGTTCAAGTCCAAATCGAATCAGGAGTGATGAGAGCACATGTCACTCTCTCCCAAAGAAGTGAGAGCAGTGTGTATTTCCAGAATTATTTATCACTTTGTGGACAAAAGAGGGGAGAAATCGACCTTGAGCTATGGTTCTTTTTCGTGGCTCAAGTTTCTGGCTCATTAAGGCTTCACTTCATTTCTTTGATGTTTACTCTTTGGTGATGACATGCTACCAACACTTGTCTTGGCCTCGCTGTAACAAAATCTGTGTATATTTTAAGAGGTCTGAGAATTTTTTAAAATTGGAAAATAACTTTCGTGGAGGAATTCACACATGACTGAACTTGTGATTTAATTTGGATAATCTATATTGGGTAAATCTGAAGTTATCCACAAAAAGTTTAATACTGGCATAATGTAAGACTCGTTGTCTGCTTCTGTCACAACCAGTATATTTCCATTAAGGCCAGATATTTCCAGATATGTCTGAAAAGCCTATTGTAATAAGCTTCTGAAATATTGATTGGATGTTGTATGGATGTGACAAAAGCTCTGTAGCTGCCGCCGTTATGCTCTGTTGGATCTGTTACTGGGGTTCTTGAGTTTCATATGCTTCAGCCAAGCCAACACAATTCTTTTGACAAACCACACCATTCAAGACAAACACACTGGACTCAAGAAAGTGGTTTGTTTGATATATCTAATAATTTAATAAAATTAAATGAACTTTTATGGTAATAAACACTTATATATGTTCTTTTGGAGAGAGTGACGTGCTCTCATCACTCCTGTGTGATTCGATTTGGACTAACAATTTTGGCCGTCCGTATTTAATTTAACTACAGTTTACTTGTGGTTCACCTAGTTTTGTACTTCAGACGATATATAAATAACACCTCTATCAAACTCATATTTTATTACAGTCAGTTTTTTTTTTTTAAAGAAATGAATACTTTTATTCAGCAAGGACACATTAAATCGATCAAAAGTCACAGTAAAGACATTTATGTTACAAAAGATTTCTTTTTTAAAATAAATTCCATTTTCATCAAAGAATCCTTAAAAAAAAATAATCACTATTTCCACAAAACTAATAAGCAGCAAAACCTTTTTTCAAGATTGATAAGAAATGTTTGAGCACAAATTCTGAATATTTCTGAAGGATCACGTGACACTGAAGACTGTAGAAATTATGCTGATAATCACAGAAAAATGCATTAAACAAAATAGAAAACAGTGGTTTTAAATTGTAATATTATTTCACAATATTATTGTTTTTACTGTTTTTTTGCTCAAATAAATGTAGCATTGGTGAGCATAATGGGCTTTTAAAAACATTTAAAAATCGTACTGACCCCAAACATTTGAACGATAGTGTATCTGCATTTGAAATGATTTATTTATTAGAAACGGAGCAGGAGAGTAAATGTTTGGAGAGTTTATTTTCCTTATGACAAAATCATTTATACATACCTGACAAAAAAGTAACTAAATTCAATACTGAGGAAAGTCATGAAGTTTAGATAAAATAACAGTCATGTACAAAACCTGACAACATCTTCAGAAAATACAGTATAAATTATGGGTTACCATGCATAGACATTTCATTTGTAAAATATAACTCAAAAGAAAAAAGAAAGTTTGAAAAGACATTTTCACGAGTATCTCAAAACTAGATAGTGAGTCACAAAATAATTTCAAGTTTGTTGTGTACACCATTTTATTTTTCATATGAATAGTAAACTGTCAATTAGTTGTTTTTTTTTGTTTGGGTTTTTTTTTTTTTAGCAAAATCATTTTTAAAGAAACAATTGAACAGACACACCATTTTTTTCCACTCTTCCTCTGATGGTACACAGATGGAAACATACACAGGTTGCAAAACAATGAGAAAGAGGGTATCTACCAAAAGATTCCAAACAGTAAAAAAGAAAAAAAAGTTTGAAATCAAGGCAATTCCTGCCCCTTAAAGAAAAAGCTCTCACGCTGTGCTGTGATTGGCCTTTCTGAGGTGACACGTACAGACCAGTGGCTGACTGGAGGTGGCATTTGAGGTGGTTGGCTGAGGCTCCTCTTTCTTCTTGGGCTCATCTTTCTGCATCTCCACCTCTTCAACATCCTCCACCCTTTGGACCTCTTTCGGCTTGGGCCGGGGGTCTTTTCCTTCCTTCTCCCCCACCAATGCTTTAGTAGGTTCTCGTAGGGTCTTTGCAGCGGTTGTCTTGCCATCCGGGATCTGGTTCTGAGGTTTCTCCATAGCTTTACTAGGTTGGCTCATGTATTTCCTGGGTGTGTAGGTCTTCGGAGGATAGTAGGCCTCGAGCTTGCGTTTATGGCTCATCGCTGAAGCACAGCAGACGATGAAAATGATAACTACCAACAGAGAGGTCACGACAATGATGAGGAGCAAGTTCTCCTTCAGGAAGTCCACCACCTGGTTGAAGATGAAGTCTTTAATGCGAATGAACGTGGCCGTTATGTTGGGAGATGGCGAGGGGGATGGGGGAATGTGGGTGGTACGAGCAATAGGGAAGATGAGTTCGGGTTCGTCCCCGCTGCCCTCCATGGAAACGTTGAATGGGGCAGGCTTGGCAAAGCAAACGCTGCCCCAGAGAGCAGTCAGGAGCAGACAGACAAAGCGCAAAGAGAGTGACATGCTTCCTCTAAAGACCTGTAAGAAAAAGGACACAGACGTGGCCTTTACTAGTCATTCACATAGAATCAGGAAGTGAGCATTTTTATGTTTCATCAAGGTGGTTACACCAATTTTTTATAGTTAGAATTTGGAAAAACATTATATATTTAATTATATTTACTAGAGACCATTCAATTTTTATTAAACAGAAGGGCACTGAAATAAAAAAATAAAAAAATAAAATCAAGTATGCAAAAAGCACTATGGTATTATTTTTAAGTACCTTGTAAAATTATTATTATTCAATACCATGGTATATATTAAAGTACAATAGTATTGTTATTTGATTACATCACAGCACAATGGTGCATTTTTGTCACCTTTTTAGTGTCACCTTTTCAGTTCCACAAAAGATTCTTTATAGTGGAAAAGGGTTCTTTAGATTTTTAAAATGTTTTTCACTTTTCACTGAAAGGTTTTTTGGTGAGCAAAAAATGGTTCTTCTATGACATGACTGCAAAAACTCCCCTTTTTTTAAAGTGTATTTTACACTTTTTCCACCTTAGGTAAATGCAAAGAGATATCTAGATGGTCAGCTGTCTATCCATCTACACACAGAGAGCTATTATCAGTATTATCTGAATACTAGGTTTTCTTTGAGTCACAGGAAGGAAGCTGCTTGTATCAAACATGTCGCTGGAGAATCACTACATAGAGCACATTTTCATGTTTCTGTTGCCTCGCAGGAGAGGAGCTATTCCTGTTAAATCCAGTCATTACTTATTTGGGGTGGAGGCAGAGGGAATCCAGGCCTGGTTTGTAATTTCCCTGCCTGGCTGATGCCACCCACTTACCACAGAAAAGCAAAAGCAAGGCCAGATATATATTTGTGAGGGCGCAGCAAGGCGTGGGAGAGCCACAGCTCACAGGCCTGTATTTACAGCCCAGCTGCTATGAGACGAGCCAGAGACCAGTGAGACTATTTCTGCTCTTGCGCAAGAACACATATAATGTTCATACGTGCATTGTCAAGACACTGCATTATGGGAAGATTTTTTTTTTTTCATGCTAGACATAAAACATTTTTTTTAATAATAACTCCGGGTATTTGTTAAAAATTAAATGACAGATTTGAACCATAACTCTCTTAACTTGCTCTTAGCTGCAGAAGACCAGACCGAGGAGTGGAATAGGGAAGTTCCCAAATGAACAACCAGAAATGGCAGTAAAAAAAAAACACACACACACATTGAGTATTATCCAATTTTCATCTCTTCAGACGCTTTACTTTAAAACTTAAATAAAAACATTTCCCCCCCAGTGCCGACCACACAGACTAACTCTCTGACCACATTCTTTCCTCTGCAAATAGGAAGGCGTTACACTCCCAGTGTGTCTGAATAGAATATGTGGTATAATATGCAGAGACCACAGAAAAAGATCCCTTATAAAATCATAGAGTTATGAATCTAGGGTTTCAGATTCAAAAATACTGTATTGATTTTTAGGTGTAACTAACTGTCCTGAAAATTGGTTTGTCCAAATAGTTTGGCCTTTGCTACAGCACGGCATTAGACAATATATATGTACAGGTCAATAGAAAAAGGTAACAAAGAGGCACAAAAGTAAACACTCAAGCCACATTTAAAATAAATATCACAAAATATCAGTATCAAACCAAGGGTTTTTTTATGTACAGTATTTAGTTAACATGATGAATTAAGTTGGTTAAAGATCACTGGGTTAGAATTTGGTAAAGCTGCATAGACAAATTAAGCTGGTTCTAATAAAAGGTCTAGCATTATTTGCTTAGAGATTTGATATTTTGTATTTACAACATTTACACATTCTTAAACACCTTTTGATGCCACTATATCAGGAAAACATTAAATTATTAAAATGCATTTTTGAGAAGCTGAAATCTATACTGTGTATAGTATGCATAAAATGCAAATGAAACATCACATATACCATCTCAAAGAAGGAAATATAAAAATACTCACTGCTTGTGTTACTTCCGTTCTCTGATGCACTTTTACACCGTCACTTCAAGCTACAGGTAGTCAAAATAAATAAAGACAGGAAAACAGCTGCCTGTGTTGGTTCTCAAAAGCTTATGGAAGCTTCTGGCCATGTGGGTTTTCCTAAAAAATCTGGATAATTGCACAAGGACATTTCCCTCCTCTCTCTCCATCTCCTCCCTTTTTCTGTCCTTCTCTTTCTCTCCCCTTGAACACATGGATGCATAGGATAAGGACAATCTAACTACAATCACCAAACGAGAAAGCAGTAAGATGTTACAAAATAATATATTAGGCTGTAAAATTTTCCACATTTTATCACTGTATTCTGTCAGTTTTGTTTATTTTTACTACCGCAGACTGAACAGCCACTGATTAGTCAAAAGGTCAAAAATTGACCCTTTACTTCAGTAGCATTTATTAGTGCACATTCTCCCAAATGCTAAAATTGTTTATCTTCACAATCTCTGCTCTTTTTCTGAAACTTTATTTCTTACTGACGTCACATAGACAGCACAGGCTATTGGATAATATGGTAACACTTTACAATAAGGTTCATTAGTTAACATGAACTAATAATGAACTGCACTTCTACAGCATTTATTAATCTTTGTTAATGTTAATTTCAACATTTACTAATACATTATTAAAATCTTGTAAACATTAGTTAATGCACTGTGAACTAACATGAACAAACAATGAACAACTGTATTCTCATTAACAAATGTTAACGAAGATTAGAAAATACAGTAGCAAATGTATTGCTCATGGTTAGTTCATAGTTAATATATTAATGTTTAACTAATGAACCTTATTGTAAAGTGTTACTGATAATATTAACCAAGTCAAATAGCTAAAACATTTTCAGCTGGTTAAACTTAGAAATGAAAGCTCATCCGCTGCCTTAAAAATGTGAGTTAACTCAACTTGAAAACCTTTGTTTTAAGTTGAGTTCACTCACATTTTAAAGGCAGCAGATGAGCTTTCATTTCTAAGTTTAACCAGCTGAAAATGTTTTACAGTGATAGCTATTTGACTTTGTTAACATTATCTACTAGCCAACTTGAAGATAACCTTTGTTTAAACTCACAAATAGGCAAGACAATGGATTACTTTAAGTTGAATTCATTGTCTTGACTATTTGAGTTGAAACAAAGGTTAAAGGTTATCTTCAAGTTGAGTTCACTCACATTTTTAAAAGGTAGCAGGCAAACTTTCATTTCTAAGTTTAACCAGCTGAAAATGTTTTACAGTGGGCATTAGGCATTGTTTTACTCTTGTTCGGTTTGGCTCAATTCTGGTATATATAGCAACACCCACTTTTCTTCACAGCACAATCTATCTCCAATGGATAAAATCAAGAAATTCAATCACACTATGGAAGTAAAATGGTTTGGATACAGCAATTCAAATTGACTTGAGAATTTATTTAACATTTCTTAAATTAATTTGGGTATAACTGCACAATGACTTTCATGTCATTTTGCACAACATTCATCTATCAAGATCATAAACACATTCATACCAGAGTCGACTACACATACAGAATGTACATAGAAAAGGGACAATTATACAGTATAAAAAAAATAAAAGAAAATAAATGTGAAAGACAAAACTACATCTTGCTTTTCTCAGTGTTAATCTTGTTGACTTTTTTTTTTATTGTGTGAATTAAAAATGGCCAGTGTGGAACTTCGGCACAAAAGCAAAATTCTTTTTGGAAACTTGTGAAAGACTATATTTTATGTACATTTGCAATGATATGTTATATTCAGACTGTGATAATCTCTAACATCACTCTGTTAGAGTAAATTATACAGCGTTGGTTGAACCACAGGCAGGAATAGAACATATTCAGCAGTATATGCTGCCAACCCTCACTAATGCCTGAGCTCCTCAGAGAAAGTAGTATAGTATTTCAACGCGAATGATTGTAAAAGATTCAAACATGCAAAAACATAATTAAAATATAAATGTTCCACTGATTAAATAGAAAAAAGAAAAAACTTAATACACATTATTTATAGATCGG
>RJVU01073043.1:1359965-1373420 GCA_003731715.1 Anabarilius grahami | reverse complement strand
ATAAGGTTATGGTTAATCCCAGTATAAAAAAAAAACAAAAAAAACAGCAACAAATCAATCTAGATCAATAATGTGCTAGATCTACGTCTGAGTTAGGAACGAACAGTAGTATAAAGAAAAAAATTGTTGTGTGCATATATATCCTATTGTACAAAAAAAAAAAAATCTAAATAAAATGGTTGTTGTAAAAGGCACTTCAAAGCCAGGCATCAAATTATTTAAATGTCAGTGAGTGAGACTCTGAGAACTCTGTTGCACAGGTATGCTTGTGAATTGTATTTTTTTAAATTTTTTTGACAGTGCAAACCATTCTAGAGCTGAGCTTCGGTCATATCTGAGCACTGACTTAAAATAACCACAGTGTTAGAGAGTAAACATTTCCGTGCATACGGTGCACACAGCAGGTGAAAGGTCTAAACTCCTAAATAGGGCCTTCGGTATCAGGAAGAAAGCTGTTTAGAGTAAGATTATCTCCGTCAGGATCTCCATCCTCAGTATTCGGGATCAGTGCTCCATTACTTTTAGGGTGTCGTCTTGGCTTTGGAACAGGGTGATCGGTATCATTCATAAGGGCAGAAATGCAGACCATCTCGGTCTCCTGGAGAAGATGTGCCTTGTGCCTGTATCTGTATGTCGAAAGTTTTGTAGCCAGGCAGATGGTGCTAATGATGAAGATGGTCGTCAGCGCAGCCATCGAGGCGATGGCGATGAGGCAGCGACTCACAAGTCCGCCCTCATGAGAAGAGGCAGTGGAACATGAGTGGGTTGTTGATGTGGTTGATTTTCTAGTGGTCGTTGAGATAGCTGCAGTGATACGTCTTCTCGTATCCTTAGACATCTTCGTAGTGGCTGCTGTCATTCGCTTTTCTGTTACCTTACCGGGCCCCAACGATGCAGGAAGTGTGGGGGCAGAACTTCCTGCTTGTGAAATGTGTCCAGTACCATTGCTATTACTTGTTGTGGGAAGTTGGGTGTGCAAAGTACTCTCATTATCTGTCTGCTGGTGGACTGTCAGGTTCTCGGTTCCTGCAGAGTACTTCTGTTGGGTGTGGCTCAAATCTGGAGTATGATGGTAATCTGTAGTTGCAGAGACATTTAAATCCGGTATTACAGTTGTCACTTCTGCTGTCTGTAATGCACTC
Source organism: Anabarilius grahami (assembly GCA_003731715.1). NCBI lineage: Eukaryota > Metazoa > Chordata > Actinopteri > Cypriniformes > Xenocyprididae > Anabarilius > Anabarilius grahami. The sequence goes on along the minus strand of RJVU01073043.1, from coordinate 1,372,278 downwards.
GAAGCCTTTAAAGTTTCCAGAGTGGTGCTACTTGTATTCTGGGCTTCAGCTACACTTGTTGTGCTGTGTGTGTCGTTGCTGTTTAGCGATGTTGTGTTGTGACTAATTTCCCTTTTCATCCTAAGATATCTTGATGTCACAAAACTACTCAAAGTCAGCAGCAAAACAAGAACTGATAAACACCCAAGTCTGTTAGTCACCATCGCCATCTGCACACATACACAAAAAAAAGTTCACAAAAAACATTCATAAGCATATTCATATACCGTCTTGATATTATTTGAAGCATATGGAGAGGAGCCTTTAGACAAATGAGAACAAATCAATGGAAGAGCAAAACATCTTGTCGTAACATTTAAGTGGGTTGCTCGTACTTTGGCAATCTCATGTGGCATGTTGAGTTTGTGACTATAGCATGTGGTCGGACCATTTGGGTGAAATACTTCCTTTTAGCTGATAAAGTGTTGTACTGTTATAAATACTTCACTACTCAATTTAAAATATATTATGATTATGGTCATGGAAACACTTGATGAAATTTCGATCTTTAACAATTTCCTTGCAGATAGTCAACCATGTACTTTCTCTACAGTTGAAGGATTTAAAAAAAATAAAATCACACCATATAAACATAGCATCTTATTTTAGATATTAAGTTTGTTAAGTCAAAATTCAAACTGAAAACAAAACTACTTACCATCTGTTTCTACCACCGACCGGGTCTTGATCTGGAGTTCGACTGAAAAGTTAGGTCCCCTCACAAACTCACAACGCAATGTCACAAACCTACTCAATGTACAAATACAGGAAGTCAAACCTCATGAAGCGTCAGGCTAAAGCTGAGGTTCACAAACTGACGTAAACACGAATGAGCAAGAGAGAGACTTAAATATCACATCTTAGTTCCTCTAAAACAGTAAGCTAGAACTTTTAACCAACCAACCTTGCTTCCACAAAAAGGTTTTATAATTAGAGGACAAAAAAAATTAAAATGAATTAATTAATACGAGAAAGACAAATACCAACATTTCAGTTTATTTATTTTTTTATTTTCCTCGCAATCAGTAAGACTCTTTATACTTGAAGCAGATGAATGAACAAAAATGGAACAGTTATGCACAGAATTGAATTTCTAGATATCCTTCCATTCGATTTTTATCATTGGAAACATAAAAGGCTCACAGTGTGCATAATGATGAACGGGTAATGGGGAATATCCTTAAAATCATCTCCAAATGATGGACAAACACCTTCCTACAGCCAAAGAAAAAATGAAAAGGAAAACTAAAAAAACATATATATATATACACAACGCATCAAAATAAATCACTTCCATACAGCCTTCTTCCTGCATTATCTTTTCAACCTACATAAATCCCTTTTTGCTTCATTCATTCACTCCTTTGAAACCACACACTCGTGGCTGCATCACAGATGCCTCCTGAGGCCACTTAAACACTCAATCCATCACACATCCTGAATGTGATCCAGCTTGGCACATTTGCATCCATAAGCACGGTCCCTACGTTTTCAAACCCTTCATTTTAAAAGTTCACCAAAAAAGAGAGAGCGAAAGCAAGCAAATGACAGAGGTATTGAGTTGTTGCTGTAAGATCTGAAGCCTCGTTTTAAATGAAGTACTTGTAGGTTGGGCGATGGTTCTGAGGTGAGAAGGTGGAGGCTATTTTAGACTAAAAAGCATGTGGAAGAGGGAAGGTGCTTTTCATAGCCTATGAAAGAGGCACTAGGTAGTGATGCAAACAGAAATGAGATGCGCAAGATGTGTCAAAATGAAAGCCACAAGAGAACATTCTGACAAAGGTTGTAGCCAAAGCAATCTGATCAACAGAATCACAGTTTCCTCTCCTTATCTTGGCATGGAAAAATACATAACCAAGCGAAATAAAAAAAAACCTCAAACTTGTGGCACACATAATACGGCCGTAAAAAGGATCATCTAGACGTGAATCTCCCCTTGAGAGAATTGGTTCTGCTTGGCTAGGAGAGCACAGTAGACACAGCGCATCGCAAAATGACCTAGTAGGAAAAGGAAGTCAATCATGACTCACTCTTTTGCTGGTAGTCACGGTCTACAATGCACAGCAAATGTATGTACAAAGCTGTTGAGATTCAACTGAAAGCTTGGTTTCTGAGATGGTATGGACGGCACAACTAGATGAGATTTGAAGCAATTAATGAGAAAGCAAAGCAAACCTAAGTGTGTTTCTTAGACCTGAACGATGCCTGACTAGAACTAAGTCAGAGTAAAAGCTATCAAGCCGGTAAAGTAATGAACAAGTTTTGCTGCTAAAGCTAATAAACATCTATGGGAGTTTTTTTTTTCTTCTTTTTCTGAGCTTATACCCTCATGTTTTGAAGACGAGGCCTTCTAGAGTTACGCAGTGAGACCTGAACTGTTCCTGGCCTCTTTCAGGAAACAGAATGAGACACTCCAGAAAAGTGCAGATATGTGGAAACAGATTAGAAATCGGAAAAACTGACTATTTGCTTGCATTTATGATGAGCAACTGTTGCCATCAAGAAAGTATTTGGAGTTGTGAGAAGAGTACACATTTACTGTGTTCATGGCAACCGGAACCAGAATTATTTGGATTATTTTACTAATTACTATCTTAATACATACATGGGTACCTGAATAACAAAGAAACAACTTTAGTGGAAAATTTTTAGAGCACCTGTATTGTTTTCCAGTACTGGTTTGTAAACTTTTTTTCAACTTTACATGTTTGCCAGGTTGATTAAAATCTTTATTTTTTATTCTTTAGAAAGACACCTATAACATTGACAAATGGTTCCATTGATTTCCTCTCCTTGCATTACTAGCATATTGCTTTGTCCCTTATAAGTACAAAATGAAAAGCTAGTCAAATACTGTCAGGGAGGTGCATAAGTCCTCGATAAATTTGGCAACTCAGAAGGGCGAGAGAGGAACTGCAATACTGATGGCTACTTCAAACTTTGAGCTCATCCAGTTCATGTAACTGCTTCATAATGCAAGCTTCTTGGTCAAAATTTTTAATAAGAAAAAAAAAAAAAAACCTAAGACCATTCAAGAACACCAGATAAAACACAGCCATTGCAGAAAGATTTGGAGTGAGATTTGGAGTAAAAGCTAAACGGGTCAAATTTAGAAATAAACTGAAGACGTTTATATTTTTCCAAATGGCTATGAGGTGTAAACAGGTTTTGGGGATTGCAAAAGGAATAATTGATCATCTTGGAATGTTGGTTGGAGTCTTTGCAAGGCAGGCTTCAGACGGAACGCTGTCATGGTGATTGGCAGTGACGGGTCCCGCCCACCTGGCCAATGGGATATCCTGAATAGAAGAAGGGGAAGGGATTACAGGGTCCTTTTAGATGTCCATTTTAGACAACTGCTCCTCAAGTTTGGCAATTCTTTTTTCCTGACTGCTGACCAGCTCTCTGAGAGATTTGATTTCTTTCAAAACCTCATCCAGCTTAGCTTCACTTTTCTGTTGAGGAAGAAAAAAAAAAAAGAAAAATACAAAATGTTAAGAGCAATTCTCTCAGTATAAAATAAATTAAAAAAATAATACACATTGTTTTGTGCCAATATATTTGAGTTATGACTTTATTAACAAATGGGTACCACAATGACAACCACTTAGTTTTCCAATTCCACTACCCAAAATCATTTAGGTAACACTTTAATTTAGGGTCTTTTAACTAGTTGCTTATTAGCATGCATATTACTAGAATATTCACTGTTTATTAGCAATTAAGCGCATATTAATGCCTTATTCTGCATGACCGTATTCTACATTCTTAATCCTACCCAATACCTAAACTTAACAACTATCTTACGAACTATTAATATGCAGTAAATTAGGAGTTTAAAGGTGCCCTAGAATGCTTTTTCACAAGATGTAATATAAGTCTAAGGTGTCCACTGAATGTGTATTTATAATACATTGCATAAACAAAGTTCACACAGATAATATAACCCTCAAAATGGATCTTTACAAAATGTTCGTCATGCAGCCTATCGGATCATGTAAGTATAGAATTTATTTGGATGTTTACATTTGAATCTGAATGAGTTTGAGGCTATGCTCCGTGGCTAACGGGCTAAAGCTAACATTACACACTGTTGGAGAGATTTATAAAGAATGAAGTTGTGTTTATGAATTATACAGACTGCAAGTGTTTAATAATGAAAATAGCGATGGCTCGTCTCCGTGAATACAGTAAGAAACGATGGTAACTTTAACCACATTTAACAGTACATTAGCAACATGCTAACGAAACATTTAGAAAGACAATTCACAAATATCACTAAAAATATCATGTTATCATGGATTATGTCATTTATTATTGCTCCATCTGCCATTTTTCGCTATTGTCCTTGCTTGCTTACCTAGTCTGATGATTCAGCTGTGCACATCCAGACGATAATACTGGCTTGTGTAATGCCTTGAACATGGGCTGGCATATGCAAATATTGGGGGCGTACATATTAATGATCCCGACTGTTGCGTCACAGTCGGTGTTATGTTGAGATTCGCCTGTTCTTCGGAGGTCTTTTAAACAAATGAGATTTAGAGTGCGTTCACACTTGTCATGTTTGGTTCGATTAAAACGAACCCTGGTGCGATTGCTCGGTTAGTGCGGTTCATTTGAACATATCTGAACGCGGCCATCCGAACCCTGGTGCGCACCAAACAAGCGGACCGAGACCGCTGAAAAGATGGGTCTCGGTCCGCTTCCAAACAAACTCTGGTGCGGTTCGAATGATACCGCTGTTTTGACTACTTTACACATTTTATAAGCTCTTCACGAGTTCCCAGCTGGCCAAAATACCGTCTCAAAATAGGCAATACGTCATAAAATCTGACCAATCACGTTGTGAATGTATCCCTATGCCTTAAGGTTCGGTATCTTTTGGTTCGGTGATAAAATTGCCAATCTGAACGCTAATCGGACCAGGACTAAATGTTTGTTTTTCTTCTTTGGTCCGGACCAAATGAACCAAACGAACCGAACTACAAGTGTGAACGCACTACATAAGAAGGAGGAAACAATGGTGTTTGAGACTCACTGTATGTCATTTCCATGTACTGAACTCTTGTTATTCAACTATGCCAAGGTAAATTAAATTTTCAATTCTATGGCACCTTTAAAAAAAAAATAATAAAAAAAAAAGGTTTAAAAACTAAATAAATAAATTTGCAGTAGCTAAACATGGTTTAGCTGTTCACTGTTGTTCGGGAATCATTGGAATATCACTCCAAACAAATCAATGGCCCATATTGCAAGTGTTATTTTTGTTTTATTTATTTACTATTATAGTATTAAAGGGGTCATATTAAAAGTTCATTATTTTGATTATTAGGTGTAATAGAATAGGTTAATATGCTTTAATGCTTAAAAACCACATTATTTTTTACATGCTGCACATTATTGCAGCTCTTCTATTCCCAGTCTGTCTCAAATATGGTGATTTCTACAAAGCCCCTTCTTTCAGAAAAGCTCAGAATGCTCTGATTGGCCAGCTGACCCAGTGCGTTGTGATTGGCCCAACAACTCAAGTGTTTGATCTTATATGTAATGACCCTTGCCATAATTGCAAGCTTTTAAAGCATTTGTAAACACGCAGTTAATAATATTGTCGGTTTTACAGTATAAGTTTGAGGCCAAGTCAGATTCTGAAGATGCAGATGATCAAGCAGATCAATCAGAACTAACTTTGCAAGCATGACTTTACATAACGTCTACTCTCCAAGGTTCAGGTAGCGGTCCTCTGTAAAATGCCCTGTGCAAATGCAAACATTAGCATTGTACTGCTCAGGAACAGCTTTATAAATAAGCTGTAACCTCTGAAAGCAAAAACGGTTTTGCTTTCGCTTCCAAACACACAACATCTCCACAACATGACAACAACACTACAATTCACTGAAGCCTCATCTCCTCTCTTTGCGTATGCCTTTGGGCGGGCATTATGTTAATATTTCACATTGTGACATGGACGTTTGCAGAAGTAATATCTGGACTTCGATCGAGCTGTTTTAGGCAGGTCTGGAGCAGTGTTCTCTGTGAGAATAAATCTCTTTGTGGGAGACTATGAGCTTTGTATCTTTGCAGATCTTATACATGCACAGACAGATACATTACACACTACAGGAAAAGGAAAACATCAAAAAGCATCATATGACCACTTTGATATTTTGAATTAGCTTTTATTTTTTATATTTTCTTGTAATTTAATTTTAGTTTTAGGAATTGTGTTATGCGATTGTCATATTTCTATTGATATTTATTTTATTTCAGTTTTAGGAATTGTCTAACATGTCTAATGTTCTTTTTAAGTTTTTTTTGTTACATTTTTATATTTTATTTCAATTAACGAAAACTAATTTAATAGTTACCAGTACCAACGGGCATTGGTAACTGGTAACATAAGCAAATAATTAAGATGCAAATGCAGTCAGATTTTAGGATAATCTTTAGGTGTGAGAATAGCAGCTAACATTGGTGTGTTTGTAGGGCAGCGCACTGGCTCCTTTGATTACAGCCCTGAGCGTGGAGAGCTGGAGGGCAGGACACACATGTGGTGTTGCTGTCATGTGGTTAAACAAGCATGTGGTTAGGGGTTGGTTCTGCTGCAGAACATCCTTAAAACTTTAAAAACACTATGTGAGCCAAAAAGAGAAGTTAGCCTTGAACAATGCAATAATTTAGCTGCATGTAAGTCACAACTGGTGCAAATTACAGTGCAGCTAAAGAAATTGTTTATTTTATATTTTTCAGTGAATTTAGTGCCGAAAAAGGCGATTGTGTAGAATTTGGGAGGGAAATTGTTAGGACAAAATAAAAAGTGAAAAGCTGATGGATGATTAAACTGAATTAGTAAATTAGTAAATGAGTCCCACTCACAATAGATGGCGTGGAGGTGGCAGTCTTGATGGCAGGGGCGGTATTCTCTGTATTCTTGCTCATCTTGTTGTCTAGGACATTCTTCTTGACCACTTTGAGATCGCGGTTCTTGCCTGGAATGTATCCATGTTTCAGGGATATCAGGACAGGGTCTCCATTCTTCCCTTCAAACCATTCCTCGGCCTCCAGGGGGGCTTCTGGACCTGCCGTGTCAGGGTAAAGGTCATCCTGGAACAGGTCCGACTGATGGAAGGAAGAGTGTAATTAGTTGTTAGGATATGCAGGATAAGAATCATGCAAACCACTGGAATATAAACAACCGGGATGCAGATACAGAGTTCAGTTGCTTGGTTTGAGTGAAAGCTGTTTTCCCAGTTTATGGATCTTGATCAATCTTTTGTGGAGAAGGCAGTGAAAATGTTGGCCATGTATTTTTATATTTTTTGGAAATTATATATTGTGTGGACATTGTGTATATTAACATTTAATATAAATATTATTTTCAGTGAATATTAAAGTACATTGCTAAAAATTTGTTGTATGGCCAGTGAAAATCTTGGCAACATTGTCCCAAAACTCTCATACTGGCCCAGCAGGTCATTCTTATCAGTGAATCCTTGTTAAAAGCAAAGGGACTCAAACATCAACAACATCAACCAAAAAAGGTGAAGTGATTCAATGCCTCCAGCATTGTTGCCTAGGTGCAGTGGTAAACAGCTGCCATCATAACTCATGAGCTATGTTCGAAATCGCCCCCTATACACTTATTCACTATTTCCTAGATTGGTCCACTAATATTGTCCAGTTAAAGAAGTGAATGAAAAGGAGTGAGTAAATTCAGACTCTGAATATGCCGAAATGGTTGACACTTTTGCATAGTTTGTGCAAACTGCCAGCTCCAGCAGAAATGAAAAGATTTATCTTGAACTCTCTCATGGAACTAATCAATTAAAAAGGAAGTTATACCTGTATGATATGAGCCCATATCGGACAAGCGGTTTGGAAAATGAATGGATGGATGATTCGGCTGCTGGCGCCATCTTCTGGCGAGAAGCAGGAATTCATTCAGAACGACCCTTACAGTGCATTATGGGCAGTCTCTAGCTGTTGAGTGTCCACTGGTTGTACACTCGTTATTGCAGTGCATTATGGGATTGAATGAGTGCACTCCATATGCACTATGCTTTCGGGCACTACTACAAATGGCTGTCCCCTCAAATAGTGCCCTATTTTAGCATATAGGGGGCGATTTTGGACAACCATGGTGGTACATGTTGACGGTGCAAACATACTGCGGTTTAAAGCAAAATAATAACAAGTGGCAGTGGACCTGCAGTAGAGGAGCGGTACTAAATAAATCAAACCCAGTGTGAAAACAGATTTCAAAACAGGCCAAACTAAGACAACCGCTCTTTGACAATGCCAGAACACAGAAGCCAAATCAGGAGGAAGTTATGGTTCAGGATATGCAGTGTTGCTGTACTCTTAAAAATAGTAAAACAAATCAAAAGGCTCACTTTTCTTGGCACGGTCATGATGATAGGCTCACACTTTCTCTCATGCAGTTTGTAAAACCTGAGAACACACACAAGCACACAAGTCTATTACAACATTTTCAGAAGGGTAGCAGAAGTTAGTGCATGACTCATTTGGCAAGTCAAAACAAAAGAACTGGGTGTGAGACAGGAAAAGAGAAGAAGAAAAATAAAAAAAAAATAACACCATGCAATTATTTAGGAGCATTAGACACCACCAAACCTGAAACTCTATACATTAATCACTCCCCCTCTTATGAATCTTAATCTGAAAGATTCAGCAGCCCTTTGTTAACCAGGTCTAGTGCTGCCCTCTTTTGGGTGGATTTGGACTCTTCCATCTTCCCTGCATGCATTGGTGTTGATAAATAGCACTATACATTTTATATTAAAAATCTCAGCAGTTTATGAAAACCTAGACCAAATAATATACATAAAATAGAAACAAACAATCCAAAAAAATTTAAAATCTAATAAGGATATTGTAAAGGATCTTATAAAGAAACATTCAGGTCATATTTCACCCTAAAATAAAAAGGAAATCAAGATGCATATAAATATACGGGTTTTTTTTTTTGTTAATTTCTCATTATATCAAGACATTTTTATGACATTTGGCCTTTGGCTTGCTTAGTTGGGGACACTTGACATTTGACTTGACATTTGATATTCAACAGTATTCTTGACATTTAATCAACAGTGCTTCTGATCTGCCTGCATTGACACTATTCTTTAAGAGCTGCTGTGCAGCCAAAATTATTTACCGGTTATCAATGTAAAGCTGCTTTGACACAATCTGCATTGTAAAAAGCGCTATATAAATAAAGGTGACTTGACTTGACATTTAAGCAGATTTTCCTCTCAATTTGTCATTATTATTATTAATAATGACTAAAGTGCCCCTATTATGCTATTTTAAAGGTTCCTAATTTTTAAAGTTCTTCTACAGTAGGTTTACATGCATCCAACACTTTTTATAAAGTGTCATCCAACTTTTTTTTATATAATTTTCTCATAATGCAATTCAGTCATTCTAAACCCCTCCTTTCCACAAGATTCCTCTGCTCTGAATGGTTAGATGGCCCAGACTGGTGTGATTGGTCTACCACGTGTGTCGGAAACAAATCATCATATCTGAATTTCCACTCCAAAGGCTTCCTCAGCACTTAAAACACAATGATACGAACGATGGCGTCGGTTTTTCCATATCAATTCCAGTGGAAGTCCTTTGGAAGTGCATGCAAAGTGGATTTGTAGTGCTGAAACATGTTAATAACACAAAACAAACTCTTCCAGGCCTCAGCTACAACTACAGTGTTTGAAGAAGGGTCAAAGTAGATGTTAACGGGCAGCCAATAAAGACCATAGGATGGTATTATGCAAATGTATTACTTAGTTATGTAACAAGAAGTGAGACTTGCTGATGACTCGTTTCAGCAGTTCAGAATCGATTGATTCTTTCTTTTAGGAGACAACATTATTTGTTGTGCATTTTGATCTTTAAAACTTTTGCAGAACTTTTACATTCACAAACAGCTATATTAAAACTGCATGAAAAGTAATATTTGATATAATAATAATGATGGCACTTTAATTCTTTTTTATTCACTGCAGTATATCAGTAAAACAAACGCAATGTGAAAATCTTATATGGTCATAAAAATAGGTTAAAATAAATATATGTTGTATTATTATTATTATTATTTTTTTTTAAGTTTAGATTTTTGGGTGAAATATGACATGGTCACATTCCTGACATATTTCATGAGATTTTCCCTCACATATGTCCGTAAGCTTGTGTAATAATTGTTGTTGCTATACCTTGCAATCTCACACTTGTTGACGTCCAGCCCTCTCTTGGGCATGTATCCCATGCCCCTCTGAGGCTCCTTAGTGGTAAAGGTGTTGAGGTAATGGACAAAGGGAGCTTCGTCCGTGATCTCAAAGTAACGGATGCTGCTGTCACCCTATTAGAAACAAATCCTCAGTCAGGGACCTAAAAACTAAATATCCAGGTGTACATTATCATTCAAACATTTCTTATTATTATCATAAATGTTGAAAATAGTTGCTTATTAATGTTTTTGTTGAAACTGTGATTTTGAATTTTTTTTCCTGTTGTTTCAGGTGCGTGGAGCCAAGGAAATACTTGAAAATGAACAAAAAAAAAAAAGGTAGCTGGCTTCACACTGAATCCAATGAAAATACATTAAGTTCAATACAAAGTTCAAAATGACAGCATTTATTTGAAACAGAAATACTTTGTAACATTATAAATGTCTTTTTTTTTTGTCACTTTAATCCATCCTTGCTGAACAAAAGTGTTAATTTCTTTAAAAACAAAAACAAATCAACAACAAAAAACACAAAAAAAACGTACTGACCCCAAACTTTTAAACAGTACTGTGTGTGCTGCGTTTACCTTTCCACACAGGTAGACCACATTAGTATCCGGATCATAGAAGGGCAGGAGGACTCCGTTACTGGTGTCCATCTCATGGACAGAGATCGCCTCCTCCATATTTTCCTGAAAGACAAACAGAAAATTTTTTATAGTCTAATTATAAATAAAAAGGACCACTAAATATGTCACTTGTGTCAGGAACTTCAACTAAAAGTTATTTTCTTTGTTAACTTTGTTAAGTATCTGAATAAGTTAGATCTCATTTAATCAAGTCTGAAATGCATGCGTTTGTTTTTATTTCTGAGCAGGTGTTAGAATGAAATTTGTCTGCGGTTTTTCATGGCAACTTACCGGATCCCAGAGGGCGAGCTGTCTCTCGCTCATGCGGCTAAAACCAGTGGTGAACACTTTGCCGTCAGACAAGAAAATAGCTCTCATGGGCCTGGCGCCCTCATGGGCCTTGTCCTTCTCCTGTCACAAGAGACACACCATAATACTGTACATCACAACACTGCTCACACTCGTTCAAAACTTAGCAGCCAAATACTTTTGGGATCAAGTAAACACATCAAATATACACATCTGAGAAAAACTAAAGCCAGAGAAACATTTCAGTCCATGTTATGCAGAAACTTTTACAGTTTACAAATAAAAGCTATAAAGTGATTATCTGCCTATTCACTCCAGAAAAAGCAAGCACTTACCGCAATGATCTCCTCCTTGCGTGGGTCGATGACACGGACTTTCTTGTCCTTGCAGGCAGTGCAGATAAGACTGCCATTGCGGTTCCAGCAGGCACTAAAGATGATGTCAGGGTGCATATCCTCCAGGGTGATCATGGACTCTCCCGTGCCCACATTCCAGATGAAAACCACATTATCACAGCCTGCAAACAAACCCGGGAGAAACCTCGTGAAGGGGAAATAATCATGTTTGAATGTTGAAGAATCTATTTATTGGAAAGCAGCTGGAGTTGTTTTTTCCATTTAAGTGTTCTGACAGATAGTAAACTGGATACAGTACATTAGTGTATACAAACAGTACATTAAAAAGACATATGTAAGAGACATAAATTCCTGAACCCCTCTTCTCTTGTTTCCCCACTATTCCCCATCTTCTCTGTTACGATACGGTTTCCTTTTTCCTTCCTGGATCAGGTGATGCTTCTCACCTGCACTGAGGAGGACGTTGCGGGAGGTTGGATGCCAGGTAATGATTCCCACTCTTTTAGAATGACCCTCCAGCACCACTACTGGCTCGGACATGGAGGTCACCAAACCATTCTCTGGGATCTGCCACACCTGAGAACATAAAAAGAAAGAAAAGTATATACATATTGAAATTTTCATCTAAAATCTCACAAGTGCAAAGATACTTGACAGTGAAGTAAACCAAACCAGTTTTCGTTTAACTATTACAAAATTGATTTTGGTAATTGAAATAAAGCTGGGAAAAAAAT
>RJVU01073043.1:1336130-1354776 GCA_003731715.1 Anabarilius grahami | reverse complement strand
AACAATAAAGTGTGTATACACACAAACGTTTTCCCCCCAAGTGTTTAACACAGTAATGCAACAATATAATTCAACAACACAGCCTATATAACATTTCTTTTAAAAACACATTTAGAATATTATTATTATATTCTGACCACTTATTTTCTGACCCTTAGGGCTATGCATGCCATACAAAAGATCTCTTAACATTACGGATTATTTTATCAACTCCAACTCTTTTTATTGAAAGTAATGGGTTTTGCTACTTTTGTACTTGTTTCTTTTGTCTGTTCTGCATTCATGAGTGCACAACCACATGTCCAAGTGACCAAGTTATGGACAATTATAATTCAGTAGTGTAAAAAAATTAAGCCAATTTATTAAACTGAAAAGAAACTCAAATACTAATAAGTAAATCTATAAAGTAATGTGTTACTTTACTCGTTACATCAAAAAAATAATCTGATTACATAATGCACTTTACCTTTAATGCATTAAACCAACACTGTTGGTTATCCTATGAACCTTTTTCTACTTGTTTAGTCAGACATGTGGAAGGAAGCGATAGCGGAAAAGAGGGGGAATGTGATAAAAGGGCACTAGTTCTCTCAAGAGAACCTTCCAGTATAAACCCATAACTCAAAGCCTCTAAACGAGGAGGATCGGGATGATGCACAAGCATTAGCTACTATATTGATTTACTGACATTATAGCCAGTTGGTTTTTATGGATCACTGACATTGGAGCAGCAGGTTAGCAGTGATCATCTGCCTATGGATTCTACATCTTCCTATGGGTTTTACTTTATTATTTATTAACACATTCAGAGACTGTATATGAAGCTTGTCTATGTGCTTATATTTGCAAGGTTGTGATCACAAGATATTTTTAAAGCAAATAGCTTATGAAAGCAGAAGTTAAAAAAAAGCTTAAAGAAAAAAATAAAATGCAGATATAGACTGATTACCAGGCTTTCAAATGATCCAGAATCATGTCAAGATCATTGATAACACAAAAACGTGGCCAAGATGTCTATATTATGTGTGCAATTTAACCCGAGAGACATTTTTAGAATGTTTGCTCATCAGAAACACAAAAAGTTAGTTACAATGACAACAAACGTTTATGACTGGCCAATTTAATAATGGAAAAAAACAGAATTATGATAATATATAAAACTGTTACAACATTTATAATATTAAAATATTTCTATTTCAAACATCCTAATATGGAATGTTCATCAAAGAAGTTTGACAAAAATACGGCATCATGGTTTCCACACAAATATTAAGCAGCATAATGGTTGTCAACAATGAAAATAAGAAATGTTACTTGAGCAGCAAATAGAATGTTTTCTGAAGGATCGTGTGATTTTTTTTTTTTTTAAATAGAAAATATTTACTTTAAATGTTAAAAATATTTTAAAATATTACTGTTTTACTGTATGATCAAATAAATGCAGACTAAAAGTAAGCATAAGAAATGTCTTTCAAAATCATTAAAAAAATCTTGCAGACCCAGACAGATACATTCTTATATGGCAATATAAGAATAAATAACTGAGATGTTAGTTTACCTTGAATTTAAACATGAATTTAAAATGTTGCATTATTAAATCAACTGGTAAATCATTTTGACAAATAAACTTACAGGAAAGCTCTGCTAAACTTACATCATGAATATTTATGAAATGTAATTATAGCTTACTAAAACCGGAGCTGTCCAAAACCATCATTGCAGTGCAGCGAACCTGTTGCATAGCAACAGTAGCAGCATAACTGCAGATCCCTCACCTCAACTAACACAGGTCTCAACCCATTCAATCAATAAACCACATTTAAATAAGGATTCCTCGCCTCGACAAAACCACGTCAGAGAGCAAGAGAGAGATGCCAGTGAAGAGACATGAAAACCACGGAAAGAAGGAAATGAGAGAGACAGAAAGGTTGGACACACTGTGGAGGTGGCCAACAGAAAGTATTACAGAGCCACAGATGCTTTCTCCAGTAGCTGAAGCACGTCTGTCTTATCTAGTCAGCATGGAAATTTCCATTTCCTCTGCGAGTTCACGAGGACCCAGAGGCAGCAGACTACAGCTGACCTGACTGAAGCACCCCAGCTGCTGTCCAACCAGAATTTACGTCATTTTACATGATCCACGTAAACAGCGATTCAGGGCAAAGGGGGCGGTCCCAAGCGTGTGTCAGAATGAGAAAACTACTCAGGGCCAGCAGGTGTATGCAGTTGCCTAATGCATATGACCTGAAAGATGAGGAGGAGGGAAATGAGGTAGAAAGATCACGAGATAAGAGAGATCCTGAGGTTTGATAATTAAATTCATGCAAGAAATGACTGACTTTTGTACTGTAGTGAACGTTTTTATAATTTATGAAATAATTTATGGATAAATTACAAAATGAAACCGTTGTTTCATAATTGTCAAATTCAACTTCTGGATGAATAACTTAAATGATAAAGTAAAATTAAATAAGTTATATATTTATAATAATAATAATAACAATAATAATAACAATAACAACAACAATAGTATTATTATACTATAAATAATATACTATTTATGATATTCATATTAAATTATAATATTTATGTAACAACAACAATTAAATTAACATGGTGGACTTTACACATTAACCAAAAAATTCCCTTCACACTGCCCCCTTTTCTTCTAGGCGTCTATCAAAGAATCTATTGGGCGCAAGCACTGTGCTTCAGCCAATGGAGAGGAAAGAGGAAACGGGTCTGGAAGGTTGACAGGCGGGGAGCTGAGGATGACCATATAAGGTAAAATCTGCAGTCAGCAGCAGCCAGAACTCAGTCAGTGCAGCAGGAACAGTAGGGGGCTCCTGGAATACAGACTGGGAATCAGATTGACATCCATGGCCACACAATTTAAGTTACATTTGTCCATGTGACTGCACAGAATATATGGAGGTAGACTTTGAAGTAAAGCCACTAAAACTCTCACTTCCTTTGAGCGTGCCCCCTTTTTTCCCGTTTCTCTCTTTCCTCATCTTTCGTGCTCTCGTTCTCCTGCTTTTCCTCTTTACTGTGAAGTGACGCATGGGCCCAGTACAGAGGCAGGAAGTCCAACATATGGTTGGATCAATACAAAATATTTTGGCTTCAGCATGATGCTAAATCAATACCTTAAGCAACAAATAAACAGCCTTGGGTGACTGATCACATAAAACTATGGTAGTATACCCATATAGTTCCAACTTTTTCCATTATGCATATGCAACAAAGACATTTTACCAACCGTCATCTGTTTCTCTCATTGTTTATCCAAAAATAATTTATGACAAGTGTTTGTTTTGTTGATTAAACTCAGCGCAAATGTCATGCAAAAAGTGCTAATGCTTTTTTTTTTGCGAAACATCCCACCTTACATATACACCACTGTTCAAAAGTTTGGGATTGGTAAGGTTTTTTAACTTTTTTAAAAGTCTCTAATGCTTAGCAAGGCTGGATTTAATTGATTACAACAGTAATATTACTACATGTATAAATGTTACTACAATTAAAAAAAAAAAAATTATATTTTAATATAATTTAAAATGTAAATTGTGATGGCAAAGCTGATTTTCAGCATCATTACTCCAGTGTTTATGGTCACAAGACCCTTCAGAAATCATTCTAATATGCTGATTTGGTGTGCATGAAACATTTATTATTATCAATGTTAAAAACGGTTCATATATTTTTTCCAGGATTCTTTCATAAACAGAAAGTTCAAAAGGAACAGCATGTTCCTTACTGGCTTAACATTGTCATGACAGGAACGATTAGATAGCAATTTTATCAAATCTCATCTAGTCTCATGTTGCACGTATAATGCTTAATGCCGGGTTCAGACTGCACAATATTTTTGTCTGTTACGATAGTCACTTTTCAGATTATGCTATTTTGACTCCTAAATTCGTGTCGTGTTGTAGTCAAGAAATATATCCGATTACCCATGCTTCCCGACCAATCATCGCTTGCCGTCTTTAAGGAAGTGTGTGATGTCATCGAGAAAGCAAACTGTGCCTCTGTGATTGTCCATCCGAATTTTCTCCATAACAAAAGAGAATATAATGAATGATTTGCTAGCTTAATGCTGATTCCAGTACTCTCCAGGTTGCTGAACTGCCTCTGCTATCATTTTTCTTTTTTCATTCTGTCCTGGTAGACCCTCGAGGAAACATCATAAATGCAGGAGTATTGTTGCCATAGCCCCACAAACCTTTCCTCCATTGCATAATTCCACCAAGCAGTACCAATACCATCATCCCTCCTTCATTTAGTTATGTTTGAAAGTTGTGTATGGAAGAGCTTCTGTGCTCCTATTGGTCTAAATCACAGATGTGACGAAACTTGTTGTGGAGGACCAAAATTAAACATTCTAGTCTTTCTGTCAGGATATCGTGAAGCATCACAGACGATGCATCGGTTGTTGTCGTCCATGACAACACTATACAAGATAAAACTATTCTTGAGTCCCAATGCCTATTGTCATTTACGAATCACTACACCACACGTCAAACAGATAGTGCCAAAATCGGGGCTGATATCGTGTAGCCTGAACAGGGCATCAGTCTTATCACCCATTGGCTTCCATTGCAAGTGATTCACAAAGTAATTTTTTTTATTGAAAATGATCATATGTTACAGTCAACATTACCCATCAAATGATAAAATTGACACATTCCTATAAAGCAGAAAAAGCAGAAGACTGCCTCAAATGACCAGGTATTAAGATTCAAAGTGAAAACTTGTCACTAAATACAAGCTATGAAAGTCTGCTTCCTTGTTTCTTCAGGATTTTAGCTCTAAAGGGAAATTGTTGCTAATATCATAACAGAGGCTGGCGGCATAAGGGTAAACGGCAGTTTCCTGCAGTGTGGTTCATATTTCGTGCTATAAACTAAACATTAGAGGTGGTCAGGCAGAAGGGATGAAAATTAGTAACTCTGGTCGGTGTGAATGGAAAGTAGGAATGCAAGGCCTGCGGAAGGCTATAGCCATCCGTTTCCCACCACTTCCTTCATATGTTAATGAGAGTATACAGCTGAGTGAAGGGGGAGGGTGTTGAGAGAAAGACAGACAACATGTGATTAGTTAGACACCTGATGGTCTTATGAAGGGAAATACAATAAGAGTCTGAGTCATGCTGCTTTGCCTCCCACACAAAGAATCCAGCCACAACCCAGCTGAAACTCCCCCCAGACTCAAAAGACATTACTACAGAACATCATTATTCCTAACGGCAAAAAGAAAAAAGAAAAAGAAAAAAATTAAATAAAAAAATTAATAAAAAAAAACAACTTACAAATGCCTACATTTAGGAGCAGGACATCTTGTCGTGACATGCCACGTTCAGATAAAGGATAGAATGCAGCTCAGTGTCTAAACCGAGCACAGCGCAGGTAATCAGTGTCTAAGATCAATTCAAATGTACTTAAAATTCACAAAAATTATAAATAAAAATGCAAAAATACACAATTCAAGGGAATTTTACCGAACCACTTTGACGACAGACTGATCAGGCATTTCAGAACAACCAAAACAGCATTTCAAATGCTGTGCGATAAGATCGGTCCGCTTGTTAATCCAGTTATGGATTTTTTTTGATGCGCATCAAGGAATTTATTCGGACGATGTGTTTCCATCATAGTTGATGCACGTTTTCTTATCAGATACATTTTTTTTTTTTATCTGACTCAAACGAGCGCATAAGCTTTTGATACGAATTTTTTGAATTAATGCACATCTTCTCATTTCCATTCAGCAGTTTTTGATGCGATATCCCAAAATGCGCTTAAAAATAGGTGGATGGAAACAGCTACTGAGGCATTTCTCAGAGTATCTTCTTTTGTGTTCCATGGAAAAAAGAAGGAAGAAATAAAGTCCTACAGGTTTGTAACGACATGAGCCTGAGTAAATGATAAATTTAGATACGCATACTGAAACACCATCAGCCTTGCCAATTACACTTCAAGAGCTTCGAACACTTAAGCTAACATTGCTACTTACCGGCAAACAACAGACAGACGCATGGGTCAGAGGATTTTGGGGAATCAAGTGAGGATGAGGAGTCCCCATACAGATATTTTTGGGAAACAAAGAGCTGTGCAAGACATGGTATACACACAAGAACAATAGCTCCCCCAGAGCCAGCTGTCTGATTGCAGGGGGCTGCTGGGAATGAGGTGGCATGGGAAGACGGACCATAGACAGATGAAGTGCTGCGCTGAATCAGAGTGGATACTTAGGGAGGGGTGCAAAGCTTTAGATGAAGCAGAAGGACAGCAGGCAGAACAAAACAGACAAAAAGCAGCAAAAAAAATAAAAAATAAAATAAAAATATGTCTAAAAAGGTTACATGTATGAGAGGTTTTTTGGAGGCTAAATGTAAAAACCTTACAAAATGCAAGCTATGACAAGCCGACTCACAAAATGACAAAAAAAAACCACTGATGCCACATACTCCACGTACGACAGTCTGAAATTGTCTAAAAATGACTTTGCTGACAATATCTAAGCAAAACTATAAACAGACTACAAAAGCACTAATATTCAGATTCATTCACAAAAACCTTGAAGTCTCAGCAAAAATGTTTAATCCCAGCTCATTTCAGTCCTACGTCAAAGAATGGGACAGATGGATCAAGCAATCTGCTCAGAGAAAAAACAACAGTGAGAATAAGAGGACAAACATGATTTATTTTCAGATTAATAAATTTCCCTCACACTTGGATTGTGAGTCTGAACATCATGGTCGGAATGACAAAGGATTTAAACTGGTGTAATCCATCACTTTTTAGGCTGACCTGAAACCTGAGCTTTATAAAGGCTTCAGGAAAGCAGCCTGCAGGAACCAACAATAAAACTAATAATGTAAATAACACAAGATAAATATAAGAGTCTGTTGTAACAGCTTGTCTGGCCAGGCAGCCGAGCGCTTGAGTGTGACATCATTTATGAGCGGGTGCGCGTGTTCATGTGTGACGCTGATGACAGGCTTCAGGATCCAGGCGAGAGCCCGAAGAGGTTTGGATGTCACCGTCGTGTCTGAGCGCTCTCTAATTACAGAGCGCTGTTCCGCTTGTCAACAGCATTGCTCTGAGCTGTCGTGCTAATCTCGCCAGTATTACCACAGCAATCTGAGATGTGCCAAATGACACCATCAGAAATACACACCCAACACTTTCTACAGATGACTACCTACAAAATACAAAAATAATTAAGTTGCAAAGGATTCAATGAAAAAAATTAAAAATTAAAAATTCTCATCTGCCCTATGTGGAAATGTCTGAATGTTTTTATTGGTTTTTTTTGCCAGTCAATGGTTATCAAAACTTTGGTTACAAATTTTCTTCAAAATATCTTTATGAAACTATATGTTCACATGAAGTGAGTAACTAAATAATTGTAAAGAAAACAACTTATGATTAAATTACAATAAAACAATCATTATTATTAATAATATTATACATATTATATTTTTGCTAATTGTTTGTTTTCACAATCTAAATGGCTATCAAATTTAGCTTTGTTTTGGGCTGTCTAAAGCTACAGTGCTCAGCGTAAATGAGTACACCCCCTTTGAAAAGTAACATTTTAAACATTATCTCAATGAACACAAACAATTTCCAAAATGTTGACAAGACTAAGTTTAATATAACATCTGTTTAGCTTATAACATAAAAGTAAGGTTAATAATATAACTTGGATTACACAATTTTCAGTTTTACTCAAATTAGGGTGATGCAAAAATGAGTACACCCCACAACAAAAACTACTACATCTATAGTTTGTATTGCCTCCATGATTTTTAATGACAGCACCAAGTCTTCAAGGCATGGAATGAACAAGTTGGTGACATTTTGCAACATCTATCTTTTTCCATTCTTCAAGAATGACCTCTTTTAGAGAGGATGGAGAGTGATGCTCAAATTGTCTCTTCAGAATTCCCCATAGGTGTTCGATTGGATTCAGATCAGGAGACATACTTGGCCACTGAATCACTTTCACCCTGTTCTTCAGAAATCCAACAGTGGCCTTAGATGTGTGTTTAGGATCATTGTCATCTTCTTTCAGTATAGAGCAGTACATCTGTGAATTCATGATGCCATCAATGAAATGCAGCTCCCCGACACCAGCAGCACTCATGCAGCCCCACATAAGGACACTGCCACCACCATGTTTCACTGTAGGCACCATGCATTTTTCTTTGTATTCCTCACCTTTGCGACGCCATCCAGTTTTGAAGCCATCAGTTCCAAAAACATTTATCTTGGTCTCATCACTCCAGAGTAGAGAACCCCAGTAGTTTTCATCTTTGTCAGCTTGGGCCCTGGCAAACTCTAGGCAGGATTTTTTGTGCCTGGGCTTTAGGAGAGGCTTCTTTTGTGGACGGCACCCATGCATGCCATTCCTCTGCAGTGTATGCCGTATTGTGTCACGGGAAATAGTCACCCCAGTTTGGCTTCTACTTCTTTAGATAACTGCAGTGAACTTGCATGCCGATTTTCTTCAACCCTTCTCATCAGAAGACGCTCCTGACGAGGTGTTAACCTCCGTGGACGACCTGGACGTCTATGTGAGATGGTTACAGTTCCATCTTTTTAAAATTTTTGTACCACTTTTGCTACAGTATTCTGACTGATAAGTAAAGCTTTGCTGATCTTCTTGTAGCCTTCACCTTTCTAATGTAAATAAATTATTTTCTTTCTCAGGTCTTGTGACATTTCTCTTCCATGTGGTGCCATTGCTGACGGTATGAAATGGGAAGGGGTTTTAACACCCTTTTATAGTCAATTGTCTGCTGGACACCTGTGTAATGAATAATAAGAATCACCTGTGGTTGAATTCTTGTTAAATTAGACATTTGTAGTCTAAAAATTTAGCTTTTCTCCAGAGACTTTCAGTGGGGTGTACTCATTTTTGCATCACCCTAAATTGAGTAAAACTGAAAATTTTGTTCTCCAAGTTATATTATTAACCTAACTTTCATGTTAAGTTAAACAGATGTTATATAAAACTTAGTCTTGTCAACATTTTGCAAATTGTTTTTGTGTTCATTGAGATATTGTTTAAAATGTTACTTTTCAAAGGGGGTGTACTCATTTACGCTGAGCACTGTAGCTTTATTTACATTACATACAAATGAATTGCTATGATGAGTAAAATTCCAAACAATATATAAAAATAAGTTACTTTAACTGTAAATACTATTGTGAGGTATTGTTCTCTGGAGAACAATTGGTGTCAATTACCAGAAGACATAACCACATGAATATCCAAAAGTATTTCAGTCAAACCAATTATCTGTCTTTCGACATAGAACTGAAAACCATTACAAAAAGAAAGAAATGGGGAAATAAATGCCACTCCTTCAAATTATCTGGGAAAATCTGAGAATGAACCACACACACTTCAACATGCAGGAACATGCAGGAACATGCAGACTCACTAAACCCACGAATGCTAAACCACTAAACCAAGTACATAACAGACTAGGTGACACACACTTCATCCTGATGAAGCAAATCTCTGGCTTTATAGAAAGTAACAAAAGCAGATAGTGGTAGTCGGTGACAGAAGGTTAAAGAGGGTAGTGCATTAAACTCCAAAGTAACGAAATCCCTCAGCAGAGATCGAGTCAACTAGATCATCCATTGTGAAGGCCTCATCGACACGAAAGCCAGTAGCACAGTTCTTCAACAAACCGTCCATACCGGCGTGATGAATACGATCCTCAACTGGATGGAACTGAAATAAACACTTTAATTGTTGCGATCCTATCAGACTTATGATAGCAACCTGATTCGTAACAAAGCACTGTTCGCCAGAGGAGAACTGGTCCCCTGACTAAGCCTGGTTTCTCCCAAGGTTTTTTTTTCTCCATTTTAACACCTATTTGCCGCCTGTTTGCCACCTGATGTCACCTGATGGAGTTTAGGTTCCTTGCCGCTGTCGCCTTTGGCTTGCTTAGTTGGGGACACTTGACATTTGACTTGACATTTGATATTCAACAGTATTCTTGACATTTATTCAACAGTGCTTCTGATCTGCCTGCATTGACACTATTCTTTAAGAGCTGCTGTGCAGCCAAAATTATGTACCAGTTATCAATGTAAAGCTGCTTTGACACAATCTACATTGTAAAAAGCGCTATATAAATAAAGGTGACTTGACTTACAGACTTAAGATCTTCATCACACATATCAAATGACAGACCGCTGCAGATCCAGCTCACAAATTCTACTTTTGTCATCACATTTGAACTCAGAAAGCCATTAGGAAAAATTGTATCATTGGGTAAAAAAATACCTGTGAGTGCAAAAGCAAAGTATTAGGTGCAATTGTCAATACCACTGCAGCAATGCTGACTTGTTTTTTGTGTTATATAATTGATGAAAATGACAAAACAATGGAAAGGATAAAAGTGTGTCATTTATGTTTTTAACATTAGCACAGTAAAGTGGGGGTACAGCTGTATGTGGTCTACATAATTTGTGATTTTTAAGTATTGTCACACTGGAGTAAACCAAGTATGTTTCAGAATAACATGGGCAGAACATCCTCACTAACATCTCAAAGACATCCAGCAGAGTGAGTATCCTCTACTCCTAACAGAACCAGGCAGAAGTCTAAAGAATCATACCCGTCTTAATCACCACCATTTGCACCATTTGTAGAAACGCAAGGTAGCAATTAAAGGGGACCTATTATGCCCCATTTTACAAGATGTAAAATAAGTCTCTGATGTCCCCAGAGTGTGTATGTGAAGTTTTAGCTCAAAGGACCCTACAGATCATTTTTATAGCATGTTAAAATTGACACTTTTAGTGGTTGAGCAAAAACGCGCCGTTTCAGTGTGGTCCCTTTAAATGCAAATGAGCTGCTTCACAGGAGCTTCAAGAGTTCATTCTCCCCATCAGGATTCAGTCACGACGCACTATAATGTCAGAAACTGCGAATGTATGCTGCATGGAGAAAGAACAGGTATAGTCTAGTTCAATTACGGTTATAACTTATATTGCCTTCTTATTTTAATTCACTATATTACTGCAAGCCTGTTGTACCGTCCGAATGATGGCCAAAACTATACAGATAAGTTTTATGACGTTTATTGTACTTAACACAAAAGATGAAGCGTCCGTTTTCACTCTAGAAAATCACTGTAAGAGCTTAATAAAACACTGCAAGTGTGCATTAAAATATTATCCATAAACTCTCTCTCTTTACCTTGTATTATTACCAACATAAATTGCGAAGTGTACAGAAACACTCGTTACAACTAACAGTAAACAAATATATAAAGACATTATGCCTTTCGGGTGGTGCTTAATAAACTGGTAAACTTTATATCCGTAAATCAACTCAAACGACAAACGAGTGTATTCTATGACAAAGATTGTTTCAGTCACTCCGTATGTACTTTAAATAATGTTTAAATGGTGTAATATTTATGAATTTTACTATGTACTAAACCCATTTCATCATGTCTGCTGTGCTCTTGCCAAGAGAGCCCGCCCACACTCTCTTCTGAATGGCTGTGGTTTTTAATTGATTTTAACCGCTTCTCATTGTCGCCTCGCGTCTAGTGTGGACAGTCAAATAGTTTTTCGCTGGAATCTTATCGTATCGCGTGTAGTTAGGACATGGTGTCAGACTCAAAAGATCACAATCCAATTCTTGAGTTTTGACCTTTACTTCTTGATCATTATGAACTGTCATCATATGGAACAAAGAAGTGTGAAGTTCCTTCAAAACTCATTGAAGTAGAGTGACACACACAAAAAATAACAGCATTCAGGTTTGAAATGGCATGAGTGTGAGTAAATAGAAAGTAGAATTTTTGAATTTAAAGTTAAACTATCCCTTTAAAAGGAATTAAGATGTAGAGGTCAAATTCTAATCTCTCCATTTCCGAACTCCATACAGATCAAAGCAATACATTAAATGTACAGATTTGGTCATTAAACATTTAAACTACTTCCAATAGCCTTTCATATAAACAATTCAAGGCTTACACACGAAGTCATTTTTGTGTCCTCACTAAATGCAAACTACTCAAACATAAAAAGCCAAAAAGAAAATATTTGATGATTAAAATACAAATATATGTGGAGAGCGATATCACTGCAGTGGTGTCAAAATTGAAAACGTACATTACAGCTCAAAAGTTGAGTAAGATTTTAAGAATTATTTTTTTTTAAGAAAAGTCAGTAAGATTTAACGAAATTATTACTTTGATTAGAAGTTGAAAGTAAATGTATTTATGATGTTACAATGAAGAAAAAAGAAAAAAGAAAAAAAAATGTACTGTGGTTTCCAAACAAATATTTAGCAACACAGCAATAATAAGAAATGTTCCTTGGGCATCAAATCAGCATGTTGGAATGATTTCTGAAGGATCATGTGACACTGAAGACTGAAGTAATGACGCTGAAAATTCAGCTTTACCATCACAGGAATAAATTACATTTTAAAGTATATTAAAATAGAAAACAGTTATTTGAAATTGTAATAATACTATAATACAATACTATGGTGTTTACCTTGGTGAGCATAGGAAACTTAAAACAACAGCAATAAAAAAAAATTACAGATCCCAAATTTACTAAGACCAAACTAGAATTTGACTAGCCATCTAAAAGAAATATAAAATGCAATAGATATAGAACCAAGAATTCCATTTAAGCACAGTGTATTTTTACAGATCTCTCACCTTATGAAGAGGTAAAACCATAAATGCGCCACCTCCACTAGCATCCACGATTATGGCAACAAATTTGGGGTTAACCGCGCAGAAGGCGCTGTCCCACGTAACCCGGGACACCCTGATGTCATCGTAGCACTGGTCATTCTTCACCGCCTGGCCGAACACATGCCGGAACTTACTCTGTCGTACAACCCGTCTGAACATATCTGCAGAGAAGAACAGGAAAAGAATGATGAATGAAGCCATCACATGACCTGAACGCTTGAGTGCTTTCACTGAACAGATATGAGCCATGTACAGGAAACTGTACTATCTGAACTGGTTGAGAAGCCATTCATACTAACATTTGTCAATGACAAGTAGACCAGCAAAAATCAACATTACCGTTTCCTTTTATGCACTCTATCATATTAGTGCACTGCAATCTGTAATCCAATAATGTTACGACACAGATCTCAGTGTAAATGGCAGTCTTAAGGTGTTTAAAGAGTGACTTAATTCACTGGCTAGTTTAAATATAATCCTAAAACATGACAAGTGCAGCAGCATTTGCACCAAAAGTCAATAATTACCTGTCCTGAGCAGAACAGTGGCACTTCAAAAAAACTGACATATTCAAATGATTTCAAAGTGTTTGGCACACAGAATAATGATGAAATCCATCTCAAAGTTCAAAGTGGGACAAGCTCGATTTGACCGCACACGTTACCAGATGGGTTCACTATCCCGAATGTGGAAAAAAACAGATAAATCCCCACTCAGAGTACATTACTCACTCTATTTCACACA
The DNA here is from genome assembly GCA_003731715.1 of Anabarilius grahami. Taxonomy (NCBI): domain Eukaryota; kingdom Metazoa; phylum Chordata; class Actinopteri; order Cypriniformes; family Xenocyprididae; genus Anabarilius; species Anabarilius grahami. The sequence continues at coordinate 1,341,269 of RJVU01073043.1, read as the reverse complement.
GAAAACTCCACATATGTGTCAACACATCACATTGGTTTCTATGCTATCTGTTTCAGCTTGTCTTGCTTTCATTCTAAAGCAAACCTGAATTACAAGAACATTCTGTCTTCGTGCCATTTCCCAACAAAAACAATTGAGGTCCAACTAAAACAGTAGAAACACTAGGGCTGGATTGATACAAACTGTCAATGAAGAAGATGAGGGGAAAAAAAGCAAAATACAAACCTTATTGCTCAGGGGATCAATAACAAGAATGTGCTTAAGTCTGTAATGTAGTGCACACCCAAATAGGCACATTTAGACCTGCATATTAACAAAATAGCTTCATAATCTTGGTGCAAAAAGTTTTGGCAGGAGTTGAGACTCTCTGTGCTTGATTCTAGTAGCATCTTACATGGTATACAGACCAATATATCATCATCAGTGTTTGGTAATGAGATTATTTGCATGAACATGTAGACTACTTGGCTGACTAACAGTAGTGCTATTTCCTTTTGCGTTAGTTCCAAATTATGCCTTGTCAATGCATAAAAAGTAACACCTGCAAATGTTTGTTGCAGAATCTGTAAAAACAAAATAAATAAAACTAGCATTTGTTCTATTTATTTTTAAACATTCATAAACATAAAGGGCAAACAATATTAAGATCCAAATGTATCTAAACTTTTAATGCAGGATGATTTGTGTAAATATATTATGATAAAATAAACAGTTTTATAAATAATTTGTCGTCTTGTAGATTATACTTCAATTCGACATGAAATAAATTCATCATTTCCATTTTCTAAATTCATGTTATAGATCTTATGAACAATTCATCCATGCCTACATTTAATTTTTTTTTTTATGTTTTGACCTCGTAATGTTTAATCAAATCTTTATAACTGGACTTTCCGCTGACATATGTAGGACTTCAATCATTTAGTACTATTTAACCCTCGCCTCTACAAGCACACGTTCATCTGGTTCCATTTTGAGTGCAATGGCCACATCATAAAATCCAATCATTATGCATAGAACCAGGGCTTGACATTACCTTTTTTGCTCACCAGCCACTGTAGCTAGTGGTTTTACAAAGTTACGCCACTCAGCATTTTCACTGGCCACAATTTTGACAGACACGACAGGGAAAACTGCCATATAGATATTTTTAATATTTAATATTTTTAACATCAAATTATTATATAATTTGGCAGCAGGTATTTTAAGCTGCTGTCACTGTGTTTACATGAATACTCGCCAAGACCAGCATTTTGACATTATTTTGTGTGTATTTGCTGTTTAAGTGTGATAAACAGCGGAAAATAACTCAATTTAGTACTGAGAGGCAGCTTTATGTGGGCGCACTTTGAAAGTAAAGCACAAAATCTGCGGGAATGAGTAAAATTACGCGCAATACGCACAATCCCATGCCGAAATTCAAGTCCTGTAACACAAACAACTGGAGCAAAATGAGTGAGTGAGGGGAGGCGAGAGAAAGAGAGAGAGGGCGAGAGAGAGAGAGAGAGAGGGCGAGAGAGAGGGCGAGCGAGAGAGCGAGAGCGAGAGACCGATATTGTGTATCTATTCAGTGGGAAATGAGTATTGGAAGTGTTTCAGATATTTCAGGATCGATATGTATTGAAAAATCAATATTTTTGACAACACTACATTGCACTTAGTTTATTATTTCAGATGCCTTTTTAAAAGACTACAATTGAAAAATGTATATATATATTATATACAAAATTCAAGCCGCCAAAATGGCTAGTAGGAGTGACTGTTACACGCCACTGCTGAAACCCAACCGCATTCGGCGGGTGTTAATGTCAAGCCCTGCATAGAATCATAAGTGCAGTTCCAGTAGCAGTCAATAGTTAGGCGTAGAGGACGAGATGGCCTCAGGCTGGTGTAACAGCAGGGGGGGAATGAGGTCAGGAAGCAATTCCCATTGGTGGGTGTGTCTGTTTGACTAAGGAAGAAATTTGAACTTTGTTTCATGATAATACAGTGTAAAGCATAGGTTTTACACCAATCACATGCTACGAATTCTGTCTCTCAACACCACTCACCTAACACCAGTATCTTAAGACCCACTGAACAGAAGACACATTTACAGGTGTATTCAAGTAACCATGAAATCAAAATCGACAATTCTAGTTTTATTATGAAATATTGCCATATTTATTAGAAATGATTTACGCATACACATTAGTAGCTGCATTTACATGGACCCTAATAATCCATTTGAAATCGGATTAGTACCAGTCTAAATAAAACATGTAACCATTCCAATTGGAATGAATTGGATTGTAAGGGCTGGTTTAAACCTTTTCTAATCTGCTCGATAGGACATGTAAACACTTGATCGGATTGAACACCAAAACTAAAAAGTACTGCGCATGCACAATGATGTAGAAATGGCGTAATGACGTATGACACACGTCGCATGGAACGAGTTGTTGTTGTTGAATAGTGTCATAAATGAATGTCATGACATTCTGAAATTCTCATTGTACTCATCATGAGAAGTGCTGCGGGACAAATGTCGTCCCAGCAGTCCTTGTTTCAGACTCATCCACAGATGCCTTCTTTTGGGTGCAGGAAGGAGCATTTTTGCTGCTTGATAAATATAAGCAGCACAACACAAATCTTCATGTGCTAAATCAATGACATTCTTCACAGAGTGCTTAGAAATACATGGGAGTGTTTGAAAGCAGGCATCTATCGGTCTGCTGATAGATGCCTGCTTTCAAAAGCTCCTGCTCCCGCTTTCAAAATCAAACACTTCGGTGTGCTTGTAAACACTCCAATGCGTTGACCATTGCAGCCAATCTCAGACATATCTGATGAATGCGTGAACACAGGCCAATCAAAGGGGTTTACGAATCTGCTCAACGGCGCTCAAAGCATCACATTTTTTAAATTTCAGTACCGACATTTCGCAGTCAGTACTTTTGACAACACTAGTATATTCGTGCAGTGTGCATGTCAAAAGATCAAATCCGATTTTAAGCTTATGATACGCACATCAACCCCATCACTTTATTTAACGCTCATGTAAATACTGTTCGGATTCATCAAACGGAATGTTTTCATTTTGATTGAAAGAAAAAAGTCCATGTTAATGTAGCATATATACATTATATATATATATATATATTTATTTATTTATTTATTTATTTATTTTTTTAATTCATGATGTGACCTCCTAATCTTTCATCAAAATTCACATGTGTCATAATAGGGAACAAGGAACAAGATTATATGGCAACTTCCGTTTCATGCAGACCACAAAGCATTGCTAATATATGTAAAATAATACGTAAGAATAATATATAAATATTCTTATCCCTTATCTGATAGGTCCAATGTTAGTATAACTGAGATTAATGCTGTGCCGAATGTCAAAACTTTAACACAGCTCTTAAAAACATGATATGAATCACTAGAGGAAAAAAATACATATCATGACTTTGATAGTATTACACAGACCAGTAAGAATGAATCTAGTGTAAAAGACACCCAAGATGCTGTTTTAAAGTCCTGAAATGGAAGTATCAAGAGATCTTTTTTCCCCCACATTGTGATGTACATCCGAGTGCGATGGATTACGGAAAAATGTAAGGCGGGGACTTGCAATCAAAAGTGGAGAAAGATGAACGTGAGCTTGAGGGGTTTAAATGGACTAATTGATTGGAGAAGTCCAGCATTTGTTACTGGATTTATAAAAAAATAAAAAAATACAAATACATATGCATGGATAAATCATTCACAATAAGAAAAATAACATGCATTGTGAAAATAGATAGGGCTAATTTTCATTGCATGTCAACTCAGCCTCTAACCAACCATTCTTAATGCTTGAACATAATGATCAATAAAAAAGAAAAAATGTACACCCAGTTACATACTTTATTTTTTAACTTTGTGCAACTTTTTTTTTATACACTGGAGACAGAGACATGAGACAGGAAATGATAAGGAGACAAAGGGGTTGGGATCAGGAAATGACACGAGCCAAGCTCAAACTCGGGTGACCCATATGTATGCTGCCATGCTTGCAATACCCCCCCAGAACATGTTTCCTAAACCTCTTTAAAAAGAAACCACAAACTACAACTACATTAGTCGGAGACTCTTGTTTCTGTGACTTTGTAAAAAAAATATTATAATAAATCCAGTTCATCATTTTAACAAAAGACAGCCTAAGCACTTATATCAGTCATCATGATGCTACATCTCACACTTCCTTCAGGACCACAAAAGGCCTTGCACAGGGCACTACTGTAGCAGGTTCCTCCAGCTGGAGGGCTCTAAATACCACACTTTCTCCAAACAAACTGAACCACTGCCATTTCCTCATTCACACCCCTTTCTTTGCTTAATTTCCCATAAGCTGCCAAGGTCAACCACCTGACATTAGTTCTGGTAACGTAAGTTCAGAAAGAACTGCAATGTCTCAGGGAGCAAAAGTGGAACCAAAAAGGTTTGTTTGGGCAGCAGAGATGGCTCTTCACAACAAACTTCTCAAAAAGCAGCTTTAGGTTCAACAAACTGCCTTTTGTGCAAATAAGGATGTACAGAAAAACAGTCTGAGACACAGAAGTTCATGGTAACACTGCTTCTCTTCTTGGTTACTGCTTAGTTGATTAAAGCAGCTAATGAAATGAATCATCAGGGAGCTACAAGACAACAAACCCCAAATCCCCAAGAACATGCTTTATCTTGTAACTTGTATAGGGTAGTATATAGCATAGCAGACTAATCAAATTGTTTTTAGTTAACTTACAGTTAACAAGCTGAGTTATTTAATCAGCTATTTGTAGCTTTGGTTATAGTGTGCCATGTTTGATTATATGAGTCATTGTATATTGATTTATTTCTGAATAGTTCAGTTACAATCTCAACAAACTTGTTTCATTTATTACACAATCTCCTGACTGCAGGTTCTAACTTCAATGACTCAATATAATATCCATTTAATGTCCATTACTACAATACGAGTAATACAACGCTTGTATATATATATGTGTGTATTAAATTGAGAAGAAAAAATAATTAAACAGAAAATGAATAAAAAATGACAATAAATAATACTGAAAATAAATAGTGTGGAGCAATAAATTAAAAAGTGTAGCACACAGAGGTTGTGGACAG